>JAVJIF010023394.1:0-56968 GCA_038442645.1 Agave tequilana
CGTCTCACCATCAAGGCGCGTGAGCTCGACACCCGCGTCTCAGCATCAAGGCGCGTGGGCTCGATACCCGCGTCTCAAACCCAAGGCGCGAGGGTCCAAGGCCCACGTCTCGGTTATAACCGCCCGGTTATGGGGCCAGTCGCCGCCCCACATAGCGGGGAGGTCAGCCCCTCATTGTGGAGCGTTTTTAGGGCACGATCACCCCTGGAACCTCTATAAATAGCCCCGCCGCTATGAGGACACAGACGGACGAGGAAGAAGAAAAAGAAGGAACGATAACGGGCGATCAAGAGAGAGAGAGAGAAGCAGGAGAGAGTCTAAACTCTTCAGCAAGCTTGCCGTGAACAAGTTGCTCTTTGCCTACCTCCTCTTTGAGAGTTTTGGTAGACAGAGCTGTGCTACTCCTTCTACCACCCAAAGAGAAGATCCCTGACGATCCCGACGGTCATCCGGTCAACGGAGAACAAGATTCACTCTCCACCGCCACTTGAAGAACCCAGCACTAAACAAAGGGAGGATTCAAGACTCAACATCCTCCCTCCCTTGTAATCAGAGTATTAATCGGTTGTAAATTTTCAATGATTCAAGAAAACTTTACGCGAGATTTTCCCTCTGCAAACAAGAGATGGCGACTCCGCTGGGGACTTCATTTGTCACTGATGAGCAAATCGTGGCGCAAGATGACGTCCTTCGTGAGGGAAAGATGGTCGAATCGCTCGTTGTCGAGTTCGACCAGGCAAAGTACGAAGAGTTTCTCTCTTCCGACTCCAAGAGCCCCAGGACCCGCGTCTGCCGCAGGGTCTCGACGGGGAATGCCCCCGAAGCCCGATCTGAAACTCTCTCGGGCGCTGCTGCTGCCAACTGTGCCAAGCAAGATACACGCGCCAACGCCTCCCAGAAGGCCCGCGTGATCTCAGGCACAACTGCCGCTGCGACCAACCGCGCAGCACGGAACACCCGCGCCAGCGTCTCTCAGGAGACCCGCGTGGTCAAAATCTCTGGTGTTCAGCATCAGGTCGTTGTTGGTCACTCTCCACCTCCACGACGCAACCGAAACGCTGAGCGTCGACAGAGGAGACGTGCGCGTCAGCTACAAGTTGGAACCTCTGGTTGTCCGACTGAGGCTGGACGCGACGTACAATCTGGCGCCTTGCCCGCGCCACGTCCAGCACGTGAAGTCCGCGTTTGGCGGCCCAAACGCGAGACTCCTCAAGGTAGGTCCTCTGAAGACCAACTCACCAAACGCCAAGGTGAAGCCTCTGCGCCTCGTCAAGCGCGAGAGGCACGCGCCCATAGGCGTGGGGCCCAGCAGCCCATCCTCTCTCAAACGTCTCTGCCCCGACGCACCGAGCGGCAGCACGCCAATCGCGTCTCGTCCCAACAGAGACGCCAGACGCGCGTCTTACAGCCGCGGCGCAAAAATCGCGTCCCTGAAGCCTGCGCCCATGCTGTACAGCATATGGATGCCTCCCGTCTTCGACGTTGCGAGGTTAATTTCTTCGATCCCCCTCCCGTGGATCTGAGGGATTACTTGACGAAGAAAAGAAGTGCCAATCAGGTCACTTCATCATGTTGCTGGCAACGGCTCATTCATATGCTTTCTGAGTGCCGTTGCGGATCAGGCGTACACCAGCAGTCTTTAGTTAGACAGCTGACCCTGATTCCCCCGTCAGCCAAAAGAAGGCGCTCCCACAGAAGGAGAACCTTCTCTGACATTGAGTACCCGGAGCTCACTGCGAATATGACGAACAGGAGCAAGGGAAAACAACCTGCAGTCAGCTCGGATGAGTCTGACTCTAAACCGGAAGGAGTGTATCAACACACTCGCACCCGGATTGGGGCCATTCCCCCGATTGATTATAATGCCTTAGCCCATGGCATTAAAGTGAATGATTCTCACTCCGCCGTAGCGGAATCACGAGCTTCAAACTCTTCCGTTGAGAAGGAGGCCTCCGCCTACATGACAGGCACTCCTGAGGAAACGGCTAGACGTTTAGAACAAATCCAGAAGGCACAAATGGATATAATTCTTTCTCAGCAGGAATCTATCGACTCCCTCAAGCAGATGCTTGCACAGTTGCTCGAAGACAGGAGGAAATCTCCTCCTAAAAAGACGAAGGGCAAAGGGAGAAAGGGAGGAAGCTCATCTTCTGAACCTTCTGAGGAGAGGCAGCGATCTACTTCTAGTTCGTCCAAATCCTCGTCGCAAGTAAAGGGCGACCAAGACCAGGGAAAGGCTCATGCTAAAAGAATGAGTCAATTAGAACAACGCCTCGAGGCCCTTACCAACCGTAAAGGCCTCCAAGAAGCTGGAGTGGTCCGGCCCTATCCTGCTGAATGAGACTTGGTTTCGTACTCGTCCAAGTTCAAGGCTCCAACCCTTCAAGCATTCGATGGGAAAGGGTCACCCAACCAACACATCTACTACTTTAAATCCCAAACCGGGAATGTAGTAGATAACGATGCTATCCTGGCTCGTCTGTTCATCGGCACCCTGAAAGGGCTGACCTTTGAATGGTTCATGAAGCTCCCAGAAGGTTCTATCAAGAACTGGGGCGATTTGGAGAAGCTTTTCTTAACACGCTTCTTCGAGGACGACTCAGAGGTCAACATGCCTACCCTTTTAGCCACCAAGCAGCGAAAGGGAGAGTCCGTCAAGTCTTTCGTGGAAAGATTTCGGAACGTGGCGCTCCGGTGTCCAAGCGGCATGACCCAGGCTACCCTGGTGGAAACATGCCGCCACAATCTCCAAACCTCACTCCTTACTCAAATAGGAGTTGCTGAAAGCCGCACCTGGAAGCAATTAGTCCAACAAGGTGAACAGGCTGAGGAGATTGTCGCCCGCGTCAGAGCGGAGGAAGGTAAGCCCAGGCCGGAAAGGTCAACAAGGCGTGCGCCAGACACTTCCCTCCAAGCCAAAAGGAAGGATAACTTGGCAGCGGAGACCAAGTCCCCTGTCAAACCTCAACTGGTCAGGGGAGGTGGCTCTTCAAGCCAACCACGGGCCAACAAGCAGTATTCCTTCAAGGATGAACATGTCGATTCGCTCTTTAAACTACTCAACAAGAGCAACCGACTGAAGCTCCCTGAAGCTAGGCGCCCCGAGGAAGTCGGTAAGACCGACAATCCCACCTATTGCTTGTACCACAGGATGCTGGGGCACCCTACCAAAAGCTGCTACGTCTTCAAGGACATCCTTCAAGCTCTGATTGACGCGGAAGTGTTAAAGCTCCGACCAGAGCAGAAGAAGGTGACGGCCAATGTGACGTCAGTTCTCCAGTTCGGAAGACAACCCCCGACACCCTCTGGAGTAGTCCCTATCCCAAGAGGAGAGCTGAGAGTGGTCAACACAGACCCTCACCAGCAGCAAGAGAAAGGCTTGGTACCCGTCCCTACACCTCAAGGGGAAATCATGTGGGTCCACCCTGACCTTGTCAATGAACAGCAATGGACTACTGTGACCAACAGGAAATCCAAAGGCAAGGCAAAGGCTTCATCCTGCAATGTGGTGTGTGCCTCCTCTCGAGAAGCCGAGACTGATGTTCCCTCGTTAACCGACTCTGAGGAGGAAACAATAGTCTTGGCCGCAGAGCCCAACCAACCAATGGCGGGAACCCGTTCGGGACAGCCATACTTGAAGCAGTATGACGAAACGGCGGCAACCCCTCCACAACCAGCTGTAGAGCCAACCAAGCCCTCCACAAAACAACTTGTGGAGAAACAGAAAGAAACTCGGTTCTCGAGTTCTTTCGAAAGGTGTAGCGGAAGGATCCACGACACCTTACCGCTTTGATGTCCTGGCTCAATTAGCCAACATCCTGGCACGCATTACCTTGTATGAACTTCTTAGACTATCAAAGTCGACCAGAGAAGCTCTACAAGAAGCTCTGGCAAATGCTGAGGTCTTCATGACCCAGGTGCCGAAGGAGGAAGATGTAGAGGATTGCCTCCACACCTCCCCAAATGCTCCCTACATTACCTTCACAGCAGATGATATGCAGGTTAAAGGGAAGCATGATCGACCCCTGTACTTCACAGGGTATATTGGATCGTCTGAGGTGAACCGCATTCAGGTATATCCAGGATCCTCGTTGAGCATCATGCCTCGCCGGGTCATGCAACATCTGGGCATCCCCACCTATCGTCTGAGCCCTACCCAGACGACCATTTATGGGTTCAATGCCAACGGTACCCGTCCGATGGGGAAGGTCAAGCTCAAATGCCAGATTGGAGATCTGAGGACAGAGGTGACATGCTACGTCATAGATGCTGACACCTCCTACAACTTGCTACTGGGACGACCGTGGATTCATCGCAACTCCATCGTTCCCTCTACTCTCCACCAAGTCATGAAATACATTGATGGGAGTGGAAACGTGCGAACGTTGATTGCCGAGAGGCATCCGTTCAAAGGAGTGGAGAATTATTTCACAGATTCCCTCCTATATCAGGAATCTGTAGAAATAGATGAAGTCCCGCAACCAGAAGAACCAGACTCTGGCAATGAAGCCGACACCGAGCTGGAAGAAGATGAGTGCGTGTGGGAGCTGGATCCACCTGTGACGGGCATTAATAAGCCCGATGTTGATAATACCTCCGCTGATGATGCAGGCGGATGGTACATTAATGAAGAATTGGATTTAGCGTATTTTTCTGTGTTTGCTTCTGATTCGGTACCGTCAGACACTAGTACAAAGTGATGATGATCTCTGGTCGGCAATGGGTGCTTTGACATCATTGCATGTACCAGTGAAATCGTCCTTCGAGACGTACCAAGAGAATGGTAATGCGCAAGAATCTATATTTATGGTTCCAGCCAGACGGAAAGGCCAAAAACCAATTCTTTTTGGGCGAATCTCGTCTGAACCAACGCCCCGCGAAGAATCGAAAGGCGAGGAGGAATCCCCTCAGTTCGGTCATTATGAACCAAAAGCGCTCAAAATGATGAAGTGCATGGGGTACGATCTAACCAACAGACCCGGGTTGAACTTCGGCAAAGGAAGGAGAACGCTACTTCGATCCTTTGTGCCGAAAGGGAAAGCCCCGATTATTATCATCGGACGCGCCGGGGGTTGGGCTATGTATCGACTCCGATCCCATCAGCCTCTGATTCTGGAGGGCCATCAGGTCATAATTACTCTTCAGGCACGTCATCGTGGGAGTCGGATGTCAGTGTCGGTAACATTTTCAGAGAACTTTCAGTGAACATGGTTTCAACAAGCCACCTGGAAGACGGAGATGAAGAAATGATTCAATCTGATACAGATCCTTGGATCAAACATTTAAATACTCTTTGGGATACCCGCTTTGAACAGCGCGAGCCACCCACTGAAGACAAGGTTGTTCAAGTCAATCTAGGAGATGAGGCCAATCCTAAGCCCATCTTCATAAGCGACGGCCTGTCACCTTCGGAGAAGAAGGATCTAATATCTCTTGTACAAGAGTACGTAGACGTCTTCGCCTGGAATTACGAGGACATGCCTGGTCTTGATCCTCAGGTGGCTATGCACCGCCTCAACATCAATCCGGACGCAAAACCTGTCAAACAACAGCAGCGACGGTTCCGTCCAGAAATAATGGAGGCAATTCAATCAGAAGTCAGAAAACTTATTGATTCTGGCTTCATCAGGGAAGAACAACATCCCGACTGGGTAGCCAACATTGTCCCAGTTGCCAAGAAGAACGGGAAGATCCGGATCTGCATCGACTTCCGTGATCTAAACGAGGCTTGCACCAAAGACGAATTCCCACTGCCAATCACAGATGTCATGATTGACAATACTTGTGGATTCGAACGAATGTCCTTCATGGATGGATTCTCAGGATACAATCAAATTAAAATGTACCCTGATGACGAAAAGCATACCTCATTCAGGACACCTCTAGGGGTATATTGCTACACCGTCATGCCCTTCGGATTGAAGAATACGGGGGCAACATATCAAAGGGCCATGAATGGCATTTTCCATCAGCAAATACGCAAAACGGTGGAGTGTTATGTTGACGACATCGCGATAAAAAGGCGCACTAAGGGTGATCACATAGCTGACCTGAAGGTGGTTTTTGACATCATGCGAGCTCATCAGCTAAAGATGAATCCCACCAAGTCCTTTCTGGGGGTGGCCAGTGGCAAATTCCTAGGATTTGTTGTAACTTCCACAGGAATCCATTTGGACCGGAAAAGATCCGCGCTATCCAGGAGATGCAACCCCCGAGAAACCTCAAGGAGCTCAGGGGATTACAAGGACGATTGGCGTACATCCGCAGGTTTATATCAAACCTCTCCGGAAGATGCCACCCTTCGCCAAATTAATGAAGAAGGGTGTCTCGTTCATTTGGGACGACGCTTGTCAACAAGCATTTGAGGAAATCAAGCAATACCTCACTCAACCACCAGTCCTTGCAGCTCCGGTATCCGGAAAGCCTTTCCTGGTGTACGTTCGAGCGATGGATCATTCTTTGGGAGCTCAACTAGCTCAGAATGATGATCAAGGACGAGAACAAGCAATCTACTATTTGAGTAGAACAATGATCGGAGCCGAACATCGGTACAACCCGATCGAGAAGGAATGTTTGGCATTAGTGTTCGCCATTCAGAAAATGCGACACTATCTGGTAGACCAAACTATAAATGTCATATCAAAAGTCAACCCCTTGAGGTTACTCACGACAAAACCTTCATCGCTAAATGGCCGATTGGCAAAATGGGCCATATTGCTATCTCAATATGAAATGCACTTTTTACCACAGAAGGCCATTAAAGGACAAGCGGTGGCAGATTTCTTAGCTGAGCACCCAGATCTAGGGCAGCCAAAGTCTACGAGGATTTCCCAGATGAAGTCGCTAAGTCTGCTCGACTCAGACATCGTTCGAAGGTCAAGTATGGCAACTCTTCTTTGACGGTGCATCCAGAACAAGCCCAAAAGGACACATCGTAGCGGGGGTAGGAGTAGTACTCGTCTCGCCACAGAACTATGTGATTCCTCGAGCTGTCTCATTAACTGAGCCTTGCTCCAACAATGTAGCGGAGTACAACGCTCTCCTGATTGGGATGCAGTTCGCCGATGAGATTGGCGTTAAAAATCTCGAGGCATACGGTGATTCTAAACTCATTGTCAGCCAAGTTCGCAGGGAGTACGAAGTCAGACATGAGGACCTAGTACCCTACTACAACGCAACTATCCACATGGACGAGAGGTTCACAAACTTCTACATCGATCATGTACCGCGCAGGCAAAATGCGCATGCAGATGCACTGGCATCCCTCGCTGCCTCCTTAGCTCTTCCATTTGGAGCAATGGAGAAGATATTCGTCTACAGCCACGACCTGTATTGCCTGAGAATTGCTCTCAAGAACTATCAGGAGTCAAAGGGAGAGTATCGAGGCAAAGAAGCGCTGGAATTATCAACCGGGCCAGAACTTAAAGACTGGCGATTCCCCTATATCGACTATGTCTTGTATGGCATCCTGCCTGAGGACGCCAAAGAAGCGGCTGCCATTCGAAGGAAAGCCCCTAAATTTTACTCAATGCGATTACACGAACATTGTATCGTCGATCGCATGACGGGGTCTTGCTCCGGTGCCTCTCACCAAAGGAGGCTCAAGAGGTATTGAAAGAAGCCCACGACGGCATGTGTGGAGCCCATCAACCTGGCCCAAAACTGGCACATCGACTCCAAAGATTGGGTTACTATTGGCCCAAGATGATTGCCGATGCCATCACTTATGCCAAGAGATGTCACGCCTGCCAAGTGCACGGCGATTTCATCCATCAAGCACCAAGGTACCTTCACTCTACGGCCTCTACCTGGCCATTTGAAATGTGGGGAATGGACGTGGTTGGCCCTATCAGCCCACCATCATCAAAAGGACATCGGTTTATTTTGGCAATAACCGATTATTTCTCTAAATGGGCCGAAGCTATTCCTCTGAAGGAGGTAAAATCATCTAACGTGATCAAGTTTGTGAAACATCACGTTATTTACCGTTTCGGTGTATCTCGGCGAATTGTCCATGACAATGGACCCCAGTTCATCAGCCAGGCGTTCCAGAGATTCTGCGCTAAGTTCAGAATCTAGAGTGTGTCCTCAACGGCATACTATCCTGCCGCTAACGGCCTCGCAGAAGCTTTCAACAAGACTATTGGCAAGCTTCCCAAGAAGTTCGTCTCGAAAAGTCAACGAGACTGGGACGACAAGTTGGGTGAATGCTTATGGGCTTACCGCACAACTGTGCGAACCCCAACTAAAGCTACGCCATTTTCTTTGGTCTATGGGTGCGAAGCCGTGCTTCCACTGGAAATCCAAATTCCATCTCTACGCGTCGCCTTGACAGCAGAGATGACAACCGAGGAGAAGCATCGACAGCGACTCCAAGAATTGGAAGCCTTAGACGATAAGCGTCTGCAGGCCCAACAGCAAATCGAGCTCTACCAAGCTCGAATTACCAGAGTCTTCAACAAGAAAGTTAAATTGCGAACTTTCAAGAAAGGCGACCTAGTCTTAGCCGTCAGGAGACCCATGGTGATGACGCACAAGACAAAAGGAAAATTCCAGCCCAAATGGGAAGGACCATTTGTAGTAGAGTCAGTCTACTCAAATGGATCATATCGCCTCATAACCTCAAATGGATATATGCTCATGATGCCGATCAATGGCAGATTCTTGAAGAAGTACTATCCTTAATAGTACTCCTCCTCCGATCACGTTCAAAATTACACCTCTGATCAAAACAAGAAGAGCTTCTTCATTAATATCCAACGCCTCCGACGGCTAAGGATAGAGGAAAATGTTGGCTTCTAAGCCCAACATAAGTCTTCGACAACTCATCATGCTGTGGGGAATAGCATGGCTAGCCCAACTCAAATGGTAGTTGGTAAAGGCACCTCAAATCCGTTGATAGCTGAGGGTTTGCTAAAAATCCTAAGTGGACTTGATTCCACTCTCCCTCCAAAATCCCTTACCAATTCTCACCCACAGAATGGTAGGTCTACCAAATACAATCATACCAAGTTAACACTATACCTCTGGTAATGAATACTCCTGTTGAGTACAACTCTGCTTGTCAACTCTACACAGAGTAACAAACTTGCAGATTTGTCAAGTTAACACTATACCTCTGACATTCCAAACTCCACTTGTCAATTCTCGTCAATAGGATGACAAGTCCTCAAATTGCTCATATCGTAAATCAATTCTTGTCAAGTTAATATCACACCTCTGACAAAATTACTGTTAAGTTAACATTATACTTCTAAACAGTACACAATCTCTTGTCAAGTTAATATTACACCTCTGACAATCACTTTCCTTCAGACTTCTATATTGAAGCTGAAATGAACGATGCTAAGTTTAACACTACACCTCTAGCATCTAAGTTATTGGTAAAGTTCAACAATACACCTATGACAATGAATTTCCCTCGAACTTCCGTATAGGAGTTGAGATGACCATGCCAAGTTCAATATTACACCTCTAGCATTACCATCACTGGCAAGTTAAAAATCACACCTATGTTAGTGACACTTTCAGTTTTCCCAAACGAAAGCTGAAACGCTTCTGAGTCAAGTTAATATCACACCTCTGATTCACATTCTTGTCGAGTTAACATCACACTTCTGGCAAGATAACTTTCAACCCGTTAAGTTAATATCACACCTCTAACGGTAAAGATTTTCCTAGATTCCCTCCGAGTCTAGTCTCACTTGTTATTCTCTTCAATAGAATAACAAGTCTACCTAAAAATATTGTTAGGTTAATACTACACCATTAACAGTGTTTTCCTTCAACTCCCCAGCTAAACTTAATCAAGTGAATCCTAAACCTTGATAAAGGCCCATTTTCCCTGGGGGTACGAGTTTCACTTGTCATTCTCCTTTATAGATTGACAGGTCCACAAAATTATCCTATCTCTTGTCAAGTTAATATTACACCTCTGACAGTATTGTGAAAGTTTCTGAAATAGGATCTTTCCCTACAAAATTTGACTTATTAAGATTATCATCATAATTTTGACGAAGTCAAAGATTTTCTGCTTCTATGCGTCTAACTGAAGACAAAAGGTTCAAGACAATAGAAGAGACAAAAAGAAAAATGTCACTTTTATTTATATCCAGGCATATGAAAGTGATACATGAAAGTGATACAAAACGCTCTCTTATACAGTAAGATTGAGTGTTACATTTAAGGAGTACAAAGAAGTCCCTCTCTCTCTCTCAGAGGCCGTACTCACTCCTTGAAGCCGCATCTGATTCCAAGTGCAAGATGTTTGGAAGGGCGCCAAAATAGAATCAGACATTGTGGCAACGATCAGAAGCTGGTTGCACCACGATGCATGATGTAAACATTGAAAGAGCCCTAGCTGACAAAGCTAAAGCAATGGTGTTCTTGAGGTCCGGTGGCAGCAGAAAGCCCTGCAACCCTTCATTCATGAGCATCTCTTTCCCCAGCAGGCCATCTAGCAGACATGGAGAGTCCTCGATATCACTTCTGGGGTGAGAGAGGAAGGGGATGCTATCTGCCACCATACCCACCGTAACCCCTCGCCGCCATACTCACCCTGATCATCCCTTACCAGCAGGCATGATTGGTGCATTGATCTGAAGAGACCTTGGCGAGGGTTGAGTCCCCGTCAGGGACATAATATATTCCCTTGTGGACGACGAGGACCATAATATATTCCCTTGTGGACGAACATCGAACAAGTTCGCGGCTGAAATATTCTTCCAGGGGCCCAGCGAACCTGAAAAAGGACGATCAAGCCTACCTGTAAGGAATAAACAAGGGAATTAGACAATTCAGAACTTAGTACACTTCGACAGAAGAAGACTAAGTCACAAACGCGGTTATTGCTGAAGACTGCAGACGCGGGAATAACCCACGTAGTAAGCCAAACTTCCGCGGTGACAGAAACAGACGCGAGTTAAAACTGTGATACACGCAGGTTTCAAACGCAGTCCAATTTTCTGCATCCGCGTCTAACACACCAGGCGCGAAGAGAATCAGACGCCAAAAAATTGCCATCTCTCTGTTGGAGGAACAGGAGTTGCAAGATTCGGGTCTGAAACCTTCAACCCGAGTTGGAATTCATCCAAGTCAGTGGCCTTAAAACGCGAGCTTCATGAGCAAAGCCAGCGCCAAGTGCCAAAGACTTCTGTGCTCACGTCCAGAGAAGTTCAAGTCGATGGCGCAAATTCCATAAAAGGAATGCACCAACTAAGACTTCATCCAGATGATAATATCTCTTTAAGAGATATCAAAGTTCAAACCTGGCTGAGTTAAAAATGTCATGCCAAACAAGAAGGCGTACCCGCAGAGGCCTCTATTAAGAGTGTAACTCTCTGCATCGAAGCGCGGACATAAAAGGAGTTCAGAGAGGCGCTTTCTGTTATTGAAATCACTTGACAGTGGTAATCTTCTGAAGAGACCAAACAGAAGCATGAAAGCTCTGGGTCATCTTCATCCATGGAAGCAAACCCCTGGTGAAGTCCTTGAAGGGAGAAGACAGAAACTCTCAGAGCACTCGCTCTCAAAAAGAACACAGTATGGACTGTTAAAGGGAGAAAGGGAACCCCTATTTATAGGCAGCCCTGATAACTATCATTAATGCTTCATTAATCAAAACCGTCGGCCTTAATGACCGCACGACCGTCAAAGTCCAATAGGAGTCTGACGCGTGGAACGTTGCTTCGAGAAGCGTCGCAGACGCTGGTCTCAAACCGCCCGCGCCGGTTTTGCATTAAAAAGCATTAACGCCTAAGCCCAATGAAGAACTGACGCGTGGACAAATCGCTTCGGGAAACAACGGACGACCCGGTTCCCAATCGTCAGTGAAGACTTGACGTTCAAAGATCTCATGAAATCTTTAAGTCAGGCCGCATTTAACGCCTGGGAAGTTACATCAAGACGCAGATGAAAAAGCCGCGTCCCCTTTTCAGACTGAATGACGTCTACCTGCATTCCAGAGGAATGTCCGCGTGACCCAAAGTTGCGTCCCTTCAGCAAACGGGGCCCATTTTAAGGGAAAGCACTTAACTCAGCAAATGACTTAGGCCATTGTGGGATTAGTCGGAAAATACGCAAGGCTGCGTCCCTCGCGTCCGCTCAAACCGCGTCTTCATCAGAGGAGCTGCGTCTGCATGGATAGTGATGGGTTTTTGCACCTAGTCAAAAGACCCAGCGCTGCATCCTTAAGGACTGCGACCAGTGAGTCACACTCAAAAACTGCGTCCTTCGCGTCCACTTGAACCGCGTCTTCATTAGCAGGACAGATTCGCGCCAATTAAGCCCGTGTTTCTCTCTGTGAATTGACGCCGCGTCTCATCAAAAGGACTTAGTTCTGCCTAAGTTCCTATGAACTGATGACCGCGTCTCTCTCTATGATTTGATGCCACGTCTCATCAGAAAAACTTGGTTCTATCTCGGTTCCTATGAATCAATGCTGCGTCTCATCAAGAAGACTTGAGAAGTTGAATTCATCTACAGCAAGGCATTAAGATGGAACAAGAACTCCAAAGACTTTTATTATTCAAAAAAAAAATGATAAAAGTAGATACAAACACTCTTGGTAAATGGAGTGCCCTTTCCTTTTTACAAAAAAAAAGAGAAAAGAAGAGAAGGCTACAAGTCCTGGTTCGCCAAGGAACGGATTTGCTCTCTAAGGCGATGTATCTTATGTTGACGCGCCTTCTCAGCCTCCATGAGAGCTTGGGCCCGCAGATCCGCCTCAGATAAAAATCCCTGCGCTTGTACTCGGAGGGATTCCAACTTGGATGAACGAACATAGAGGTTTGCTTCAACTTGTGCCTTGGCAGCCTCCAACTCCGCTAGCCTCTTTTCAGAGGTAGCGAGCTTCTGTTCGTTAAAAGCAATCATGGCCTCAGCCCTGGCTATAGCAGCCCGAGAGTCAAGGATAGCCTGCTTTGCAGCCTGTATGATCATGACAGATTCCTTGGACTCAACCGCTAGCCTTTGATGATCAGCCAGGAAACCTTCAAGAAGACGAGTGTTATCGGTTATCTGCTCCTCCACCTCTCTTCGCTCTTGCTCTTGAGCAGCAAGGAGCCTATTTAGAGTTTCCTGGGCTTCGTGGAATGAGCCGGCATCCTCCAGGGATCGAAGCTCTCTCAGGTCTTGTCCCAGCTGCTCCACCACCAGCAGACACGCCTGGGCTAGCGAAGGGCCTCCGGCCAACTTGATGTTCTCGGCCAAGTTTCCAAGAAACATCCGGGCGAATTCGAAGGAGCTACCCCCAGACAGGATGAAATCGATGCATGATCGCATCGCGTCAAAGAACTGCTGCACCGTTTTGCGTGTCAGGAACTCCATAGTATCATCGCCCGAGGTGCTCCCCGACCCCCTTTCTATCACGGGGTGAGGGATGTAAGTCGGCTCTTCTCGCGCAAGAGTCGGGCTGACCATCGGTACGGCAGGAGCAAGAGTAGCCACTAGCGCTTCTGGGGGTGCTACCTCTGTAGGAACCTCCACAGCTGATGACAGAGTAGTGAGCTCGACCTCCTCAGAAACCTCGGCCGAGGCTTGAGCTGTGTGGCCTTCCGGAGGGGCACTGACCGTCAGACTCTCCACCTGAGCCCCCCCAGTTCTCTCTGCAAATTATCTCAACATTAGCTACAATGCTGAGAAGAGAAACATTCAAGACATCAAAACTTCCTTACCAAGTTGGAGGTCCGGAGATGTCGAATTCTTGGGCGAATCCTGCAGAGTAGAAGTCTCCCTGGCTTCAGTGGTTGCCTCCTCGTCCTGCAGAGTGGGAGTCTCCCCGATTTCAGTAGTTGCCTTCTCTGGAGGCATCTCGGCGGCTGGAGCCTCAACTCCTTCCGGCTGGGTCAACTCTTGCACCATCTCCTCGGTATGCGAGGAGGTTGCAGCCTCAATATCCTCGGCCAACCCTGCAGCAAAAAAAAGGAGAATGTTAAAACCACCTCTTCAAAATGAAAAGGGAGATCAAGTCAGAAGGTGAAAAGAGTACCTTCAGCGGGAGTAACTGCCGCCAGTGGTGATGCCGTCAACGCTCGCACCCATGTATTTCCTCCTCCGAGATGTGTGAGAATTTACTCGGATCAGGAGGAGCGGGTTCGTCACCATAGTCGACCTCATCCTCAAAATCGCTTTCTTCTGCGGATAAGGAAGACGACAGTTCAATTCGAGAGGCCTCGGTAGCCGGAGCCTTACCACCAATTACCCCAGTGGTAGGGCTGGGGTCAACTGTCTGAGGACTGGAGATGAACACACTTGGAGACCCAGGTTGCTGTGCCTCATCTCTCCTTTCACGAGCAGGGGAAGACCCGGGCTGAGTTGAGACTCCCGCAATCTCAACATCACTCATGATGTCGACCTCCGGTTGCTGTGCCTCATCTCTCCTTTCGTGAGCTGTGAAAAATCCGGGCTAAGCTGAGACCCCCGGAATCTCTACACCACCTCCACTCATGATGTCGACTTCGAACTGCTCGGCCTCGTCAGCAGCGGTCGGTTCGTCAGCAGGCTCCGCTTCCTCCACAATCCTGGGGCCCCTGCTGCGCAGCCTGCGAGCAGGGACTAAGGGGGCATCATCCTCATCCGCCTCTTCTTCCCTCGGTTCCTCAACACCAGCAGGGATGTCTTCGGATAGAGAAACTTTGGCCGTCAAGTCTCTCCGGACCCTCTTTGGGACAGGATCAGCAGTGGAAGTAGAGCCTCGAGCACGCTTACTCACCACTTGTCGAGCCTTTGTTGCTCGCGGCTCCTCCCTCGACCCTCTCCGACTTCCCTCAGAGCCTTCAGATACTGCTCGACGCCTCGCGAGCGTTTACCGGACCCCGACCTTGCTTCGAAATTTGCATTGATACTCTCAATGCATGAATACTTCGGAACAAAGCATGGTGTCTGGTTGACCTGGAAGTACCAGGTACAGAAGCTGAAGCTTGTGCGGCCCTTTGGCTCCTTGATAGGTAGACGAAAAGTTGCTTCCGTCCCTCCGGCCACGCTATAGTACCAAGCCCGAGCACCTTCGAACAAGTTCCCACGGAAGGCGAGTCGAGCATTGGGGTTGCCAACGTAGAGTTGATCATATCCGAACTGCCGGGCGAAGCAATTCAGCATATATGGCTCGATCGTGCATGAAGTCCCTTGCCGGAAAAGCACATACCCAGGCCGGATGTTAATCAACCACCAGAAGATCCCCATAGACAGCCTAGTGAAATCATCTTGGCCTACGGAGTCAGTATATAGTTCCCCGAAAGATGCACCAGGAATCTCGGGGAAGCAGCGGTTAAGCTGGTAGTTCGAAGCAGACAGAATGCACTTTCGAACGTAATACATGTAAGTATTACACCAGTCAGAACCCTCCAGCTGCTGTACAAAGGGGACAAAACCCTCACTCCAAGGCACCGGCGTCATCAGAGAGGGGCAGTGCATCACGTACCAAGCCATCAAGTACGTGTAGGGCAGCTCGACCCGAGGGTTGGGGCGCTTCACCGTCGGCTTCCCCTCTGAGTCAACAGTCGGCTTGCCATGGGAGTCGACAGCCTTCCCTGCCTCGCAGAAAGTCTGGGTTAACGCCCGCAACCCGCTTTGAATGCCAGCCGCCATGGCTGGGAGAAGGGATAAGGGACTGCCATAGGCCAGGAGCACCGCCGGGTACACTACGTCGGTAACAATGACTTCATGTGGCAGCGTTGGCACCACACAGCGCTTCAACCACAGCATTAAGAAGCCCGCCAACAGTGCTCGATCGGAGATGGGGATCCGGGCTTGATGATGGAAGCTTTCGAAAACCATGTTAGGTCGAAAACATCCTTGTCGAGACCGTGGTGTAGAAGCCTTCAGAAGCCGTAATCCTGTCGTCAATCTCCTTGTCGGAGCTGGGAGCCAGTCGGGTTACCGGATGGTCTTTCTTGTTCACACCGTTAAATAAGTAGCTGGCCCAAGACAGCTGCTTGACTCCTCCCGACCTCCAAGAGGTTACCTGACCACAAATGTGGAAGTGACATAACACCTCCCAATAAGTCTCGTACACTTGAGGAGACCCTTTCTTCATAAGGTTGAGCTCCTCAGTGGTCGGGACATATTCCTCATAGGGAGAATCCCCTGTGGCCAGCCCCGAGACCTCATGCAACTCGTGCAGGGCAAGGCCCATCTCTCCGACGGAGTGAAGAATGTCCCCGTCAGAGGATTGTAACGCTCCAGGATCCCAAAGAAGTTTTGAGGGCTCGGTGGGATACCATATTGTACGGCCCTGACTGCTTGGTATAAATCCGTTTGCTCCAACAAGCCTCTAAGGTCGGCAAGGACGAAGCTCACCATCCTGTACCACCAATACTTCTCAGTGGAGTGGATCCACCCGGGCGCACGAAACTCAACCGGAAAATCACCCTCCACTTTCATGAACGCGTTGAGGAAAGTGGTGCCAAGTTTTGGTGTTTCTCCAACTGGGGGCTCAGTCCTGAGCGACCGGGGAACAGGCCGAGAACCGCCCTATCATGACTATCATGACGGTATACCCTTTTGGAGCCTAAGTCATCGAGGGTAATCTCAGGGACATATCGGGAAAGGTCCCATTTCATCTTCCGAGGGATGGACGTGTGCTGGAGATAAGACAGCGGGTACATCCTCTCCATGTCCGGAAGAAAGAATCTTCTACCCCCTATCTGGCGGAGCCATTATAAGTTCCGTCATACATGGAATAGCCGCCATCGCCGACATGGTCTCCAAAGAAGAAGGCAGGCTTCTCCAGCGGAATGCGAGCATCCGTTGTGAATGCTGCGTCAGTCATAAGCTCCCGAAAAGTTATCATGTCAACATTGGAAAGCCTTTTCTTGTGCTCCTGCGACCTGTCAGCAGTCACAAGTACAGTCCTTTGCAGCGCAAAGATTAAATCACGGTCAGGGCCACCTACGTGCCCAAAGTGGCGCTTCTTGGAGAGTGGGGCAGAAGAGTGTAGCACTGCAAAAGAAAAAGACACTTGATCAGACATCTTATCAAAAAAAAAAATTGTGTTAAGTGTCTATAGTCCAGACGCAGAAGAGACATTGGACGCAGAAAAGATGCTGGACGCAGAAATTATCAAAATTCCCGTCTAGACTTGAAAATCCGCGTCCAGACGCAGAAGAGACACTGGACGCAGGAATTATCAAAATCCGCGTCCAGATGTGAGGCCCGCAGGATCAAGCCCGCGTTTTGAAAACTAAGACTTATGAAAAATCTCTAAGTACTTGGGCTCAGGTGCAAGATTCATAAAAAATCAGCACCTGATGTCATAGAACGCAAGGATCAGGTCCGCGTCTGAACCCTTCACAATTAGAAATATTCTAAGTGAAGAATCCGAAATGCAGGGCTCACTGGCACCGGGTCATCAAACTCGCGCCTTGGTTATCAACTCAAAGACCACGTCTGAGACCGCGTCTGAGAATCAAACACGGTTTATATTCTGTGTTGACGGTTCTCCTCAAAAAAAAAGTTTTTTTAGGGGTTCCATGAACTTCCACCATTAATGGTGAAGGTTAAGCCTAAGCGGCATTATACCTGGGAAGAGGACTTCCTGCGTGGAGGAACCGCCCCTCTGGGCCTCGGCGACGGCCGCCTTTGAGGATGATGCGGTTGGCTTGGCCTTGGGTGCCATTGGTGATCAAGAATCCGATGAAGGAGAAATGGAAAGTGATGAACAAAAATCCTTTTTCTAAAAAACCCTAACAGATGCGCTCGGAGAAGAAGAGATATCTCTCTGACTGTTGCCATTTATAGGCACAAAGATTTGCAAAGATACGCGGCGCGTGGCTCGATTAGCTCTACAGCGAGTCATCGCTTGACGCGTGGAACAGATCATTAATGAACCGGGAAGTCCGCGCGCCAAAAGGTGATGTCCCGACGGTTCCCCAGAACAAGTGGCGGTGCACTCATGACATGGCACGGATTCGCACTCAACAGGCGCGCCTCTTTGATGGACGTGCCCCGTCAGCACAGCCATTGTCGCGTCCAGAAAGTCGCGTCCTTACTCTAAAGGATGCGTCTCTCCAAAGTTCGCATCCTTCCAATCTGGCCTAGCATCGCGTCTTTAAAGCAGCACTATCTCTGCTCTTCAAAAAGAACTGGCGTTCAGTCCTTACTTCTGCAAATCAGTTTCAACAGTACACTGGCACAAGCAGACGATCGTCCACTCCTGGCTTAAAGCGCGTCCATGACAGACTAAAAGCAATCGGGGAGGTTTAGACTGTATATCTAGACACTCAACACGATCAACTCTGGTGGCCTCAAAGAGTTCAACAGTACACTCACGAAGACCAACTCCAGATAAGATCAAACCCGGAGCATTAACAGTCCAGTCATAGAGGTGAATTCAGTTAGAGTCCAAAGTATTTCGAAATCCGTCCCAGTTAACTGCGGAATATCGAAAACTTTGGAGGGGGTTCTGTAGGCTGTCTAAAAATCACTAGAAGACAAGCCATTAAAAAGCAGAGTTCCAAGTTCTAGACGCAGGGCTAATGATGGCCATCCGCGTCTCACCATCAAGGCGCGTGGGCTCGACACCCGCGTCTCAGCATCAAGGCGCGTGGGCTCGACACCCGCGTCTCAGCATCAAGGCGCGTGAGCTCGACACCCGCGTCTCAACCTCAAGGCGCGTGGGCTCGACACCCGCGTCTCAACCCCAAGGCGCGAGGGTCCAAGGCCCACGTCTCGGTTATAACCGCCCTAGTTATGGGGCCAGTCGCCACCCACATAGCGGGGAGGTCAGCCCCTCATTGTGGAGCATTTTGTAAGTTCACCTAGAGGGGGGGTGAATAGGTGATGGCTAATCTAATGGTCACTTAATGCCTAATGATGCAAATAATGCGGAAGCTAAAAACAATTATGACCTAATTAAATCTTATTACACTAAACACTATGTATAACACAACAGTGTAGCCGAATTCCCTTTGCAAGGCTCTGGACTAAACCCCTCTTGATTCCCCTTGAATGGGTTGAAGTGCCGCGTTGGCTCTCTTGGTTGAATACAAGTGTTAGCAATAATCCCACGCAAGTATATAACAATTAAGCACAAGGTATATCAAGCATGTAAAAGTAAAGACAATGTAAGTAATGCAAGATATAAAGGAGATAGAGAGAGAGAGATGGCAATCGCAAACACAAGGGTATGTTTTGAGGTTCGAGCACACTTGCTCTACATCCCCGCCTTCGACACACGAAGGATTTCCACTATGCAAGATCCCAATGGATCTCTCCTCGGTGCCGCAACACCTACAAGCCCTCAGACTCCCTAGTCCCTTACACACCACAAGCCCACCGGCTCGCCGAGGCGCACCTCGATCAACAAGAGTTCGCACCCGAACCCGAAACAACCACGAGCACACTTGCCCGTCTCCTCAAAGTACAAGAATGAAATCTTGGTGATCCAACACTTGATCACCTAACAAAAAGCTCTCACAACACAATCCTATGGATAGATTAGACAATGGATAGCTCAAGTGATTGTGAGAAAGTAAGGATGAAAGCTATGGTGAAAAACTCAAGAAATTCTCTTTTACACTCTTTATAAAAACTTCCTTTTAGATAGGAAATATTTGCTCACTATTTTGTGGATAAAACTCTTCTGAAAGTATGGGAAAAACTGGTTCTAAGAGTCTCTAAAATCTTAGCTCAAAACAATGACCAAACCCCCTTTTATAGAGGTCAGAAAAATATGACCGTTGGGGTCTGTCAGAGCTACCGGTCGACCGGCGGTCGACCGCCAACGGTCAAAAATCCGACCGTTGGAGCCTCCGGTCGACCGCCCGGTCGACCCAGAAATCCAGAGAGCAGAACTCTCTGCAGCGGTCGACCGTCCGGTCGACCGGACCACTGTGCTGCCAGACATGCACAAGTCTGTGCACGTCGGTCGACCGTGGGTCGACTGGCCCTTGGTTCGGTCGACCGCCCGGTCGACCGAACTGGCCTATCAGCCAATTCCAGGTCTGGAAAACTGGTTTTAAAAATTTATTTTAAAATCTTTTAACACTTATAAAAATTCCATAAACTTGTTTTAACATTCTATATTGAAAACCAAACTTGTGATAAAAATTTTCAAGACATATATCAATATATTCATATCATTTCAGCGTCTTGCAAATTTTATCAAAAATCAAAACATGTATTTTTCAAACTTGGTTTCATAACTTCACAAAATATAAAAACAAGATATTTGATTTCATTTTAAAGCATAGTGTGTATGGATATGATCCACTACACAATCATAATGTAATATCTATGTTTTTGACATTAAGCTCTAAACTTGGTTATGGTTGAAAAGATATACATGATAGAAATACCAAAACCAAGGTATATATATTTTGTCACAAAGAAAATCTTTTACTAAATAAAAATTCTTTTCTAAACATAAAAATCTTTATGAAAGTAATTCTATCAAGAGTGTGTGTGCATGGTATACTTGAGCAATCCACCACTATTCTATCCTTTACATTTTATCTAAACAAAAATAAAATCTTATACTAGACACAAGTCTTGATCTTGAAGTCTTCCCTTGAAGTCTTCTCATCTTCTTGACTTGGTCCAAGCTTGATCCAAAAGCTCCTTGGATCACACCGTGCTAGCTCCAAATCTTGACATATTATCCTTTGTTGAGCTATGCACCTACTAAGATCTTGATAATGAATCTGTCACTAATTAAACACAAAATCATTAGTAATCATAACTTCATGAGTTGATCATCATCAAAACTAGGGTGATAGGCCATTGGGCCAACAGTTTTTAGGGGCACGATCACCCCTGGAACCTCTATAAATAGCCCCGCCGCTATGAGGACACAGACGGACGAGGAAGAAGAAAAAGAAGGAACGATAACGGGCCGATCAAGAGAGAGAGAAGCAGGAGAGAGCTAAACTCTTCAGCAAGCTTGCCGTGAACAAGTTGCTCTTTGCCTACCTCCTCTTTGAGAGTTTTGGTAGACAGAGCTGTGCTACTCCTTCTACCACCCAAAGAGAAGATCCCTGACGATCCTGACGGTCATCCGGTCAATGGAGAACAAGATTCACTCTCCACCGCCACTTGAAGAACCCAGCACTAAACAAAGGGAGGATTCAAGACTCAACATCCTCCCTCCCTTGTAATCGGAGTATTAATCCGTTGTAAACTTTCAATTGATTCAAGGAAACTTTACGCGAGATTTTCCCTCTGCAAACAAAAGTGCTCACTTAAAATTTCAGGATAAAACCTCTAATAAGAAAAGAAAAGATGTAACTAAAGAGAGGAATATAAACACCAATATAGTTGCTGATCTTAAGTGGCAAAAGTGCAGGAAAAGAAGCCTAAAGTTATTGTATACTTCTTCTATAAGAAAGTAGCCACCTCAAGCATGATTGTATAAAGTATCAGAAATGGCTAATTAAGAAGGGTATATCTTATATTTATGTTTATTCTAAAATTAATTTAGCTTTAGTTCACCCTATACATGACGGATATATAATTCACATAAGCGATTCAATGTGGAACTTTCAAACCCAACGATTTGTACACGTGGGTGATGGAAATAAAGCTACAAATGAAGCTATCGGAGTTTGTAGGCTTAGATTAGATTCTGATTTTTTATTTTAGATCTAGATGAGACTTTATATGTACCATCTCTTTAGGCACAATTATATTTCTATTTCGTTGTTAGACAGATCTGGTTTTACTGTCACTCATGTAATGAAATGATTAGTTCACTTTTTAAATTAAAGTTATTAGTACTAGAATTCTGATTGATAGCTATATAAATTGAAACTTCATGCTTCATATCTTGAATCTTTGTATGTGAATAGCTTAGGCACTAAGCGAATATTAATCTAAGAAACATAAGAAATTTGGTGCTAGACAGAGTTCAAGAGTTTTAATTTGGCATATACAGACATATGTGGCCCATTCTCTATAACTTCTTAGAATGGGCACAAATACTTCATCACTTTCATCAATGATTACTCTCGTTATGGTACCTATACTTGATTCATGAGAAATTCCAGTCACTGGGTACGTTTAAATTCTATAAAGCTGAAGTTAAAAATCAAAAAAATAGAAAGATTAAAGTCGTTAGATCTGACCGTGGTGGTGAGTGTTACGGCAGATACGACGGATCAGGTAGATGTCCAAGATCTTTTGCCAATTTTCTGAAAGAGTGGTATTGTAGCCCTGACCATGCCAGGAATACCTCATCAAAATGGTGTTGCTGAGAGATGAAACTACGCATCAAAGGACATAGTTAGGAGTATGATAGTTCATACTACTCTGCCAGAGTCATTATGGCGTGAAGCCTTAAAGATGACATTCTAACTCCTTAATAGAGTACCTAGTAGAACCGTAACTAAAATCTCATATGAGTTATGAACTGAGAAATCTCCTAGCATTAGGCATCTTCAAGTTTGGGGTTGTCCAGCGGAAGCTTAGCCATATATATCATATGAGAAGAAGTTAAACTCAACAATATTTAGTTGTTTCTTCGTAGGGTACTCTGAGAGGCCTAGAGGCTTTAGATTTTACTGTCCCTCCACTAAGAAAATAATAGAGACGGATAATGCTAAATTATTAAGAATATTCAGAACAATGGGAGTCAACTATATAAGGATTTCACATTTGAGGAAGAAAAAATTGTTATGCTCATGACAATTATTCCAAATGATGAAGTAATTGTTCCACTCCATTATGAAAATACAGTTGTACCCTTACAAAGTATAGATACAATTCATCCTGAAATAGATCCTACTGATGAAGTAGAAGCTGAAAATTCTCAACCACAAGTGCCTAGGAGATCAACTAGGGAGAGGAGATCAGTCATTATAAATGATTATATAGTTTAACTCTAAGAGCATGATTTTGACATAGGGCCAGAGGATGACCCCAACATCCTTGAATGAGGTCAAACTCAGCATTCACTCCATTAAATGGTCAAATGCCATGAAGAATGAGTTAAAATCCATTAAGGATAATGATGTTTGGGATCCAGTAGAGTTGCCTAACAGTAAAGAAATCGATTGGTTGTAAATGATTATATAAAAGCAAACTGAATTAAAAAGACAATGTCGAAAAATATAAGGCATGTCTTATCGTAAAGGGATTCACTGAAAGAAAGGGCATTGACTATAAGGAGGCTTTCTCCCTGGTTGTCATAAAGAATTCTTTTAGAATTATCATGAATCTAGTGGCTTACTTCGACCTAGAGTTTCACCAAATGGATATTAAGATTGCATTTCTTAATGATAACATTGAGGAAGAAATCTATTTAGTGCAATCAGAAAGTTTAAAGTCAAAGATTCATAATATTGATTTGCAAATTAAAGAAATTCATTCATGATCTTAAGTGAGCATCCCGTCAATGATATTTGAAATTTGATTAATGTTATATCCTTTTTGTTTTTGAGTAGAATGTAGCTGATCAGTGAATTTTTCATAAATTAAAGGGAGTAGACTTATATTTCTTGTGCTATATGTGGATAACATTCTAGTAGCAAGTAACGATATAACTTTCTACTTGAGACCAAGAGTTTTCTCTCAAAAAATATTGAGATGAAAGACCTTGGAGACACTTCTTTTGTGATAGGCATTCAGATTCAATGTGACGTAACATATGAAATATTAGGTTTATCACAAAAGGCCTTTATCGATAAGGTGCTAGATAGATGTGGCATGAAGAATTGCTCTAAGACAGATAAGTTGAGTCTACTCTAATATTCCAAGAACAACCTACAGAAAGAGCAAATGAAAGACATTCTATATGCATCGGCAGTTGAAAGTTTGACATATGTTCAAGTTTATATCGGTCTAGACATAGCATATACCATAGAGAAACTTGGCAGATACTTGATTAATATTGAGATTGATCACTGGAAGACTACCAAGAAGGTAATATGATATTTACAGAAGACTACATAAAATCTGATCAGTTGCAGCTATCGGATACACATATTCAAATTATGCTGGATGTGTCAACATAGTAAGTCCACTTCAAGTTATATTTCCTAATTTCAAGAAGAAAGTGGATTTTGTCAAGAGGCCATTACAGCAACACTGTGATAATAATAAATATAGAGCTCTATTGTAATAGTGACAAGAGTTCAGTAAAGTCAAAGCATATCGACATCAAGTTTCTTGTCATAAAGTATAAAGTTCAGAATCACATTGTGTCAGCTGATAGTATTAGTACTTTTTCTAATATTACAGATCCACTCACTAAAGGACTTTCATCTAAAATTTTCTTGGAGTATATTGCTCATATGAGGAGGGCTAGTCATGACAATATCCTGATTAGTGGGAGTGGATAATTTTAAGTAACAAACATTATTTTTAAGTGCACTTTATGTATATTTGTTGATTCTGAAAATAAAGTGATAACTACTTTCTTTAATTTTTTGAATTTTATTTGCGCATTTGAGTTTGTTAGTAGTGAAACTCGTTGGAGTCATAAAGTTGGACTCGTTAGAGTCATAAGGTTGGACTCATTGGAGTCATAAAGTGAAAATCAGTTAGAATCTTACCTTATTTAATCAGAGGAAATAATCATGCCACATGTCCATATTTGATCTATATCATTAAGGATTTTGAAACTTATGATGTGGAAGGTCCTACCTTGATTATATAGAAGGTAATGATCACTATGTTCGGTGGCAAGGCACTTAATGGATCAAATTGTTATGAAATGTGATTTATTGTAAAAGTTTTGGTATCATAAAGTTATGTATACCATCCTTCTAGTATAACTGATTTGGCCAAGTTGGAGACTGTTAGACTTATTTAGATTAGATTTTAAATTAATTTGGGCCTACACAAGTCTAATTGGATATTATACACCGTCTCTATAAGCTTATGTTGTTTCACCCGATAAAAATTAATCAAACCTAATGGTTTGGGTCTAAACTCGTTTAAATTACACTTGGCCATAATGTAAATTAATTTATAATATGGATCTCATCTCCATGTGTGGAACGCATGATATTAATCAAGGGCTTAGATCTATGATGAGTTGGAGTAGGGTTGTCTTGAGCCTATAAATATCATGGATTGGATTCTCTCTTCATTACTATGACCTAATCTCTCTCTTGGAGGCCTCTCATCTTCTCTAAAGATCAAGACAAGAATTTACTAGCTGGAGAGAAGAATCCCATCTATCTTCTTCAAGTGTTCGAGATCGTGTTGCCTTCAGAGTCACCTTCGTGATGAAATCAGGTATGGCTTAAACCCTCCTTTCTGTTGGTCTTGATAAAGAGATTTTCAGTTTATATATGGATCTTATTTTGAATAATTAGTAGATCAATAGTCACCTCTCTCTCTCTTTAATACCTCTCTCTCTCACTCTCTCAAGTCTCAAATCTACTCTTCTCTTCTGACCTTTCTTCTTTAATATCCCTCCCTTCCCCCCTGCAACTCTCAAGTCTCAAATCTCTCAAGTCTCAAAGCCCTATCTCTCTGTTTTTTCTCACAGAATTGAAGCAGAAGACAAAAGAGAAGTTTAACAAGGTAGCAGACCCTTCTAGGGCTTTTAATTTTGATGTAATCCTTGACAAATTTATTCTCCTTGCTTATTAGAAATTAGTTTTTATTTTCTTGTTTCCATTATCCTGAGCTAGTGATCCCTGCTTATCTATCATAAAACTTAACCGCCACCTTCTCTTCAGATCGCATCAAAGCTTCATCGAACTCAAAGTCTCAGGATTCGATCCTGTTAAACTTTTTTCAAGGTAAAATATATGATTGTTCTTGTTAAATTGATGTTGTTTTAGTTCTCGCAGCACATGAAAGTTTGAATTAAATTGAGGTTTTGTTTAGCCTGTTAGAATTGGAGAGTTGGTAGTCAAATTTACAAGGCTCAAGACATGTTTGATAAATGCCAATATGTGGTGGTTCTTCAAAATAACATGTTGGTAACTTGATTTCATAGTCCATCTTAGATCTGAAAAGAGCTGACCGAATTCTTCAGATTTACATTATTTTTCTGCATTAATTTGTTTAAATTTCTTTACATGTTGGCACTTCAAAATAATGTATTTAGCCTGTTAGAATGCCCAAGGCATGTTTAAAATGCCAATATGTGATGACTTCTTATATGTTTGTCCTGTTAAAATTGGAGAGTTGGTACTGGAATTTACAATTTAAAACATAAGCAAATATGACTACAAAAGCCAATGTCGTTAGCATTTATGAAGATCACAAAACATCATGTGATTAACGGTAAAAAAATAAATAAAGAAAATAATATTCCAGGATATAATTAACAACCATCAGATCAAATCAGTTTCATATTGAATCTTCCTATGAATTCACACAAAGATGATTCGGCCTACACATTGCTCTAGCGGAAAGAAACTAGATGTCAATATGCATAAACTGACATGATTTTACAAATTATGGCAGTCTAATTTGGATTGGTGAAAGGTGGGTACATATGCTTAATGTTGTTTGTGACTACACCATTAGGGTTTAAATTATAAATTCATTTTTTATGAATCTTCTTTTCTATTAACATTTTTGGCACATATTTTGTTGCTATCGTGAATTTGATGTTGTACAAGAAGATTTAAGAACATCAGACTTATATAATTTTCTCTCTTTGCTTCTCAGGATATCTCCATCATATTCAACTAATTTTCTTCACCATGCAGCTCATCATTAAAAATTCAAATTAGGTTATATTGTTCTGAATCTTTAAACTTTTTTCCAATTTAATTATAATAGTACTATTTTATTATAGAAATGCCTCCTAGAAAGTACCAATTTCGATCTGATAAACATAATAAAAAATTTTAAGCAATTTGTCCAATCTCAGAGTGGAGCTCTTGATAAATTCATTATTAAAGAAACATAAAGTTTAGTTGAAAATTCAATTGAAAATGAAAACGTTAATAATTAGACTATAATGAGAATGAAAATGAAAATATTAATGATCTGGAACAAAATATGAATGAAAATGAGAATGTGAATGAAAATGAAAATATTTTATGCAATGAACAACCAAATCAATCCATTCTCATGAATTTTAATATTTATGATCCTAGAACTTGGAATAATCTTGATACAAAATTTTGAGATCTATTAGTCAAAATTTGTCTTATAAGAGACTTATTAGTCAAAACAGGTCCTAAAGATAAATTAGAAAGATGTTTCTCTTCGACATTTTACACTCGACGTTCATTGAATAGGGAGCAACATGATAGGAAATGATTAGCTTATACAAAGAATATCGATTAAGTATTTTGTTTATGTTGTAAACTATTTAAAAATGGTTCCCAAAAAGTCAATTAGTAAATGAAGAATTTAATGATTGGATACAACTTAGTTCTAGGTTTAAAGAACATAAAACAACTAATGAGCATATCACTAACATGAGTAATTGGCTTGATTTACGCATAAGATTAAAGAAAAATGAAACAATCAATAAATATATTTAAGAGCAAATTAATAAAGAGAAGGAACATTGGAAGAAAGTATTACAAAGAATAATTTCTATTGCAAAATATCTTACTAAATATAACTTGGCATTTCGAGGAAGTAATGAGAGAATTTATCAAAATAATAATGAAATTTTTTAGGCCTAAATGAAATGATTGTAGAGTGGGATCTAGAACACATTCGACGCATTGATCATGATGAAAATCATTATCATTATCTTGGTCATAACATCCAAAATGAATTGATAGGTATGTTAGCTTCAAAAATCAAAAGTGCAATAATTTAAAAAATTAAAAAAGCAAAATATTTTTCAGTAGTACTTGATTGTACTCCAGATGTAAGTCACCAAGAACAAATGACTTTAATATTACTATGTGTCAATATTTTTACAAGCTCGATAAAAATAAAAGACCTTTTCGTAGAATTTTTAAAAGTGAATGATACATCCGGACAAGGACTTTTTGAAGAATTGCAAAACGTGTTAAAAACTTTTAATCTTGATATTGATAATGTATGAGGCCAAGGATACAATAATGGGTCTAATATTAGAGGGAGACACCAAGGTGTACAAAAAATTGCTAATATAAATCTTAGAGCATTTTGCACATTTTGTGATTGTCATAATTTAATTTAACACTTTGTGATATTGCAAATTGTTGTGGTAAAGTAAAAGACTTTTTTGGAGTAGTACAACATATTTATACATTATTTTATCACTCTACAAATCGATGGCAAATTTTGATAAATAATGTAAAAAGTTTAACTATAAAGCCATTGTCAGCTACACGTTGGAAAAGTCATATTGAAAGTGTCAAAGAAATTAGATTTCAAGCACTTGAAATAAGAAAAGCTATACTTCAGTTAGAAGAAACTGATAATGACTCCAAAATAAGGAATGGAGCTGATCCTTTAGCAATACATGGACTTGAAAATTTTGAATTTTTATTAGGCATGATTATTTGATATGAGACATTATTTGTTGTTAACTTAGTTAATAAATCTTTACAATTTAAAGGCATGCTTATTTACATTGATATATATCCATTAAAAGGGTTGATTAGGTTTTTGAGAACTATAGAGAAATTTGGCTCACACAAGCTATGCTTACTGCTATAGAAATTACTATTGAAATGAAAATTGATTGTGTTTCAAGCAAAATGTCAAATCCATAAAAAGATATTTTGACGAGAATGTTAATGAAAAGACAACACAATCAGCCGAAGAATCTTTTAGAATCAATTATTTCTAATATATTGTAGATCAAGCTATTGGTTCACTTTAGAAAAGATTTGAGCAATATAAAGCATACGAAGATATTTTGGTTTGGTTCAAAGAAGTTAAATTCATTGGACGATAATCATTTGAAAGAATGTTGTGATCATCTTGAAATTGTTTTAAAACATGAAATCTGATCTTGATGGGATATATTTATTTGAAGAACTAAAAATTTTACGAGAGATTTTATCAAAAGAAACAAAGACAACTATTGATATACTAAATTTCCTAAAAATACGAGATTGTTTTTCAAATGAATGTATTGTTTATACAATATTATTGACTATGACTGTTATAGTGCATCTACAGAAAGAAGTTTTTTAAAATTAAAATTATTTGATTTCTTATTTGAGATTGACCATGACACAAGCAGGCCCGGCTCAGATGTGGTTCAACCGGTGAAACTACACAGGGCCCCAAGTTTTGGGGGCTGCTGTCACCGACCTGGTCCAGTAATTTGCTTAAAGTAAAAAAAATCAGCCATAATCATAGTGTGTTAAAAATTAATTGAAAACCAAAATCCCTGCGTCTCTTCGTCTTTAGTGCAGCCTTCACTGCATCTCTTCAGCTTCGCCGACTAGCATCCAGAACCAATCATGCAAATTCTCAGTCCCCACCTCTCTTTCTTTATTCTTCTCTTTCTCAAGTCTTAAATCTACTCTTCTCTTCTGACCTTTCTTGTAACACCCCCCTCCCAAACACGTACTTAGATGCGCATTCTGATTTTTTTGATCATATTTTTTGATTTACTTTTCATATTTGTTTTTATTTTATGAATATTTATGCGATCATTTCGCATTGGATCTAGATTCCTAGATTCAGAATCAGCCCAAGTCTGAAGCGGGAACCCGATCCCAATATACTGATCGATTTAACCTTTCTGGTAATCAGATCTGATCAGTTTCAGTCTTAAATATCATTTTCTAATATTTTATATTTTTCATGATTTTTAAAAAAATTTGAATTAAATTGCAAATCTTCAAAATCACTGTCGACCAGTATCGCTGATTGATTCTCAGATTTTTAATTTACAATCGAAGTTAAATTTCTAGAAACTGCTTTCATATTATTTTTAAAATCACATTTTCTAACTTAGTGCATTTTTAGAGATTTTCTGAATTTATTAAAACTCGGGCCAGATTTGGCATTGACCAGTATCGCTGGTAGATTTTAGGAATTTTTATTTTGAAAATGGTATTTTATTTCTGAAAACTGATTTCATATTCTCAGGATGATATTTTCTACCTCTAAATATTTTTGGAAATTTTTCTGAAACAGTCGATATTTCCCGACATTATTATAATATTATTATTTTCAGAATCTTTCATTTCTTTCTTTATTTCTTTCTTTCTTTCATTTCTTTTTCTTTTTCTCGTTCCCCCCATCTCCACCTGCCACCCACACGCCCCCACATGGGTCCGGTCACCATCCTCCTCCCATCACTCTCTTTCTTTTTCCTTCTCATTTTCTTCTCCCTTTCCCTTTCTTTCTTTCCTTCTCTTCTTTTTCTTTCTTCTCCTTTCTTTTCTTTTCTCCTTCTTCTCTTTTTCCCCTGGCGCTGACACAACCTTTTTTTCTCCTCCCTTCCCCTTCAAATTCCCCTTTCTCTCCCCTAATCTCTCCCCTTTTCTTTCAATTATCTTTCTTTTTCTCTTCCTCTATCTCCTCCATATCCCAATTTCATCTCTCCTCTTCTCTCTCCACCCAAGCCTCACCAAGTCTGGCCATCACCTAGACCGGTGCCTTCCACCTACGGCAAGCCCACACCAGCACTACCTCTTCCCAAGATCTGGCCACCTCTCCTCCCCAACTCCTTTCTCTCCTCTTCTCCAAGCAACATCATCATCATCTTCCAGCCTACATGCCTTCCTCCTTTGGGTGGCCTACAGTCACCCCTGCCTGCACTGGCCACGGTGGCGGCAGGTCGCCCCCTGGCGCTCTAGCTGCGGCCAGGACCTGGCTAGGCAACGGCTTGGCAGAGCCAGGCCGTGACCAATGGGGGGCCGCTGCCCCCTCCTTTCTCTCTCCCTTTTGCTTTCCTCTCTCTCTCTCTCTCCTGTCTCTTACTCACTCTCTCTCATCTGTTTCCCTCTCTCTCTCGTCAATCACACTCTCTTTCTCTCATGTCTCTCACCTCTCTCTATCCGTTTATCCCTTACTCTCTAGATATTTCTCTCTCTAACTCTCTCTTTCTCTCTTTAGATCTTCTCTCTCTAGCTCTCTCTTTCTCTCTCTAGGTCAGTTTCTCTCTAGCTATCTTTCCTCTCTAGCTCTCCTCACTCTCCTCTCTCTAAATATACATACATACATACATATATATATATATATATATATATATATATATATATATAATATATATATATATATACATATATATATATATATATAATATATAATATATATATATATATATATATATATATATTAATATAAATATTGGTGGCGTGCACTTGTTTTGAGACTCCGGGACTTTGCGGCTATTTTGAAGATTTAGGCGAGTGTCCTCACCTCATTTTGGGTTTTCCCGCTACGTCGGGTCGACATGTATTTTGTTCTGTATTTAAGTTGGTATTCATATTTTGTATTGGGTTGTTCCCTTATATTTGTATGTGGCTGAGTGCCTAGGATTGTACATATATATGCCTATGATGAATGCTTGTATTAGTGTAGTTAAATTCCTGTACATATACCATGCCTACGATGTTACTTACTACTTCCTTATTACGTGCGTGTGATTGACACTAACACTTTTGCAGGTACTATACCCAACTTTTGGGTTGCGTTTAGCCTCTGGCTCTCTACACTCAACCTCTAGGCTTCACCACTCCACGGTAGCGTAGTCATTATCACGTTTATATGTATGCTTGTGTGGTACTAACAGTACAGTTACCCTTGTACCGACTCTGGATTTCTGAGCACTGAGGGCTAGCTAGCCAATTGGTATTAGGCCTTGTACCTTATGGGTTACGTGGTAGCTACCGAGAGTGCACTTAAACCCTGAGTGTATTTTAGCCTCCAGGCTCTCGCCACTTCCTCGAAAGAGGAGTGCCCTTAAACCGTCAGGTCTCTCATTCTCCACCTGGTAGGCATGCTTAGCGCTTAGCGCTTTATTACTAGATTCGTCTAGACGAAGCTCTACCAGATTTTAGACTTGCCTTCTAAGCCGAGTCATTCCAGTAGCTCTGTCAAGCGCTGTAGTGATTAAACAATGTTTGCTGTGCCTCTAGCTTGCTTAGCTCCGCTTGGATGTTCGCTTGCTTGTTAATTACCTACTTGCTGGATTATCTATTCTTCTATTAATGGTTATGAAGAATTTGAAATCTTATACTGTTTTCCTGAGACTGCATGATTTTTTCGGTACTCGTACCGATCTCTTATATCAGTACTGTTTTCCTGTATCGTTTGACATGCTTTCACTTGATATGCTAATATTTACCATGTTGTCTCTTGTCCCTGCCTGATATCACCCCCTGTCATGCTATCACCTGACATGTGGCATGATATACCTGACTCTTATAATTATCTCGATAATGGGAAAGATGACCTGACATATTGATATATCCTGATATATTTCAGTACAAACCGTACTCCTGATACACATGTACTCCTGATACTCCAGACATGTTTCTGCTCATCTAGTAATCTAATAATTATCTAATAAACTATAAAAAGGGACAACTTGCATCGGGTCAGGGGAAACTTACGGATATCAATATATATTCATGTTACAGTTGTATTAGGTATATTGTGCAACAAAAACTTTCGTTTGACCTGAGAGCCTCTAGGTGATTGAGAGGAGCGCTAGCTCCCTCTTTCTTGGTAACATCTCGAAAAGGGCATCCTATAAGACCCTTCTATACACCTTGCGGCCGGTTCCGTACACGAGTAACGGAACACCCTGGACCGTGGTCCCGGATATGCGCGAGACTCACTGTAAACATTGTTCGTTGATACCTCCGTTGATTTTCAATAACAACCTTACTTTACTCAGATGTAGATATATGTGTGTTGGGACGCTAGTCCACATACTAAGACATCTGAGTAGGACAAGTAATAATGATAAATGATGCCAATTAATAATTCGTTATGTGTTTTGTAATTCGGGTCGTATTAACTTACTTACGATGACGTGAGATATACGGTATATAGATGAGGGTTTCCTTGTTTAGATTATTCCTTAGATGTACTTATCTCAAAAGCCATAAACTGGGTTTGTACCACTGGTTTTGCCATATTTGCTTTCATCGGGTTTACTTCAGATTTCTGGTATTATGATTATTATGATTATTATTATATTATATAAATGTTTACATCCTGGCTTACCACTTTGTTGTATTCCACCAGTCTCCTGCTCTTATCATATATACCATGCATATTCCCTGCTTGATATCACTTACTATCTCTCTGCCTGCTCCTGTATGCCTGTTCTCATGACACTGTTTTCAATACATACGCTTTAATTCAAATTTATCGATACACGTGTGCTATTCTACATGCCACTTGGCATCCACCACACCACTCGTTGGGGAGTTTCTGACTCCCCTGGATCCTCATATCCAGAACCGGAGCTTGGAGATTGTGAATTCTTCCGGTTGCTGATCAGAGATGTACAGCTATAGCGTGGATCATCGGCAGACCGTCTGAGGCCCTATCTTTCAGGCCTCCGTTCGGCTCTCAAGTTTGCCTTTTGTGACTCGTGAGTGCCTTTGTACTGTACATACTTGTATATCTCTTTATATTCTCGCAATTGTGTCTATCAATGATGTAATATTCTTATAATATTGTGTCACATCCTATGATAACTTCGTAATTATACTCACATGTTGAAATGTATAATGCACCACGTATTTTCGAACTCTGATTATTGCTTGTACTGATGCTTAGCGTATATATGTGAAGGTATTTTTGACCTACATATATACGTCCTCTCTGTACCCTTAAGATCGGGGCGTTACATTTCTTCTTATGTTCCCCTCTTTTGCTCTCTTCTTAACTCTCAGGTCTCAAATCTCTCAGGTCTCAAAGCCTCACCTCTCTATTTTTTCTCACAGAATTGAAGCAGAAGATAAAAGAGAAGTTTAACAAGGTAGCAGACCGCTCTGGGGGTTTTTAATTTAGATGTAATAGTTGACAAATTCCTTCTATTTTCTTGTTAATTTTGATGTTAGTTTATAGTTTTTTGTTCCCATTATCCTGTGCCAGAGATCCCTGCCTATCTATCATAAAAACTTGACCGCTACCTTCTCTTCAGATCGCATCAAAGCTACATCGAACTGAAGGTCTCAAGATCCGAACCTGTTAAGCCTTTTTCAAGGTAATATACATAATGGTTCTTGTTAAATTGATGTTGTTTTAGTTCCCTCATCACAGGAAATTTTGAATTAATTGTTATGTTACATTGAGGTTTTGTTGGCCTATTAGAATTAGAGAGTTGGTAATCAAATTTACAATACCCAAGACATGTTCGATAAAATGCCAATATGTGATTGCTCTTCAAATAACATGGTGGTAACTTAGCTTCATAGTCCATCTTAGATTTGAAATGAGCTGGCCAAATTCGTTCAGATTTACATTATTTTTGCAATAATTTGTTTAAATTTTTTTTACATGTTGGCTCTTCAAAATAATGTATTTGGTCTTTTAGAATGCCCAAGACATGTTAAAAATACCAATATGTGATGACTTCTTATATGTTTGGCATGTTAGAATTAGAGAGTTGGTACTGGAATTTACAATTTGAAAACTTAAACAAATATGACTACAAAAGCCAATGTCGTTAGCACTTATGAAGATCACAAAATATCATGTGATTATCAGTAACAAAAATAAATAAATAAAATAACAATCCAAGATCAACCATCATCAACTCAGTTCAGTTCCAAATTGAAACTTTAAATGAATTCATGTAGATGATTAAGTTTACACATTACTCTATCGAAAAGAAACTAGATGTCAATATACATAAACTGACATGATTTCTACATATTCTGGCAGTGAATTTTTGGATTAGTAAAAAATGGGTACATATGCTTAATATTTTTTGTGACTATACTAAGGGTTTAAACTTATAAATTCAGTTTTTTTAGAATCTTCTTTTCTGTAACATTTTTGGGACATATTTTGTTGCTATACTGAGTTTGATATTAATTTTGGGTACAAGAAGATTTAAGAACATCAGACTTATATTAATTTTCTCTCTTTTCTTGTCAGGATATCTCCATCATATTCAACTAATTTTCTTCACCAAGCAGTTCATCATTCAAAGCTTCAAATCAAGCTGTATTGTTCTGAATCTTTTAACTTCTTTCAATTAATCATAATGGTACTTGTTTTATTATAGAAATGCCTTCGAGAAAGTACCCTTCTGAATTGAAAAACGCATTAAAAAAAGAAAAATTGAGCATTTTGTCCAATCTCAGAGTAGAGCCCTTGATTAATTGAAAATTCAATTGAAAATGGAAACATTAATGATTTAGACCAGAATGAGAATGAGAATGAAAATGTCAATGATTTAGAACAAAATGTGAATGTGAATGAGAATGAGAATGATAATGTGAATGTCAATGTGAATGTGAATGAAAAAGTTTTATGCAATGAACAACCAATCAATCCATTTTCATGAATTTGAATATTTATGATCCTAGAACTTGGAATAATCTTGACACAATATCTAGAGATCTATTAGTGGAAACTGGTCCTATAAGAGACTTATTAGTCGAAAAAAGTTCTAAAGATAAATTAGGAAGATGTTTCTCCTCAACATTTTACACTTGACATTTATCGAATGGAGAGCAACATGATAGGGAATGGTTAGTTTATTCAAAGGATATCGATAAAGTATTTTGTTTATGTTGTAAACTATTTAAAAATAGTTTCCAAAAAAGTCAATTAGTAAATAAAGAATTTAATGATTGGATAGATCTAAGTTCTATGTTTAAAGAACATGAAACAACTAATGAGCACATCACTGACAAGAACACTTGGCTTGATTTACGCATATCATTAAAAAAAAATGAAACAATCAATAAATATATTCAAGTGCAAATTGATAAAGAGAAGGAACATTGAAAGAAAGTATTACAAAGAATACTTTCTGTTGTGAAATATCTTGCTAAACGTAACTTAGCATTTCGAGAAACAAATGAGAGAATTTATCAAAATAATAATGGAAACTTTTTAGGTCTAACTGAAATGATTGCAGAGTGGAATGCAATAATGAAAGAACACGTTTGACATATTAATCATGATGAAATTCATTATCATTATCTTTGTCATAACATCCAAAATGAATTGATAGGTATGTTAGCTTCTAAAATCAAAAGTGCAATAATTCAAAAAATTAAAAAAACTAAATATTTTTCAATAATACTTGATTATACTCCATATGCAAGTCACCAAGAACAAATGACTTTAATATTACAATGTGTTTATATTTTTACAAGCCCGATAAAAATAGATGATTTTTTTGTAGAAATTTTAAAAGTGAATGATACATCTGAAAAAGGGCTTTTTGAAGAATTACAAAATGTGCTAAAAACTCTTAATCTTGATATTGATGACGTACAAGGTCGAGGATATGATAATGGGTCTAATATGAGAGGAGACACCATGATGTGCAAAAAATTTACTAGATATAAATCTTATAGCATTGTACACACATTGTGGTTGTCATAATCTTAATTTAACACTTTGTGAATTTGCAAATCTTGTTTGATGGGAAAAATTAAAAGCGTGTAAATTCCTTATTTGACTGTAAAGAAAGTTACAATAGATCAATAATTCAATTACAAGAGAGGGAAGATATCAAGCCCAAATCTTTCCTTTGTTTAGTGCTGGGTTCTTGATGTGGCCGTGAAAAGTGAATCTTATTTTCCGTTAACAGAGTGAGCGTCACAGTCTTCTGGGAATCTTCTCTTCAGACTATGGACGGAATAACACAGCTCCTGTCCAATGAAATCTCAAAGAGACTTAAGGCAAGAATAAACTTGTACTCAACAAGTTGTCAGAAGAGTTGCACTCTTTTGTATTTCTCAGCTAGAGATTCTGATTTCTCCAAGACTTGCGACCAAGAACTCTCTACTCAAAAACTCTCGACCCTCTTCAGTAGCAAATTGAGCTATTTATAGGGGTTTCGGAGTAAAACTGTCCCCTAAAAATACTCCATAAGGAGGGTTAACTCTCTCATTACATGGGTAGTAATTGACCCAGTAATGAGGGCAGTTATAACCGAGACACAGGGTTCCTTTGTAGTTAAAACGCAAGGTTCGGGCCTCGCGTTTAGCCGTTGAGGTAACGCTTGAGCTACGCGTTAGGTTGAGACGCGAGTTTCAAGTTCTGCATCCAGCTTTATGTGATATGCGGATTTCGGGCTCTGCGTCTAGGTATTGCATAGATGACTGAGACGCAAGTTTCAAGCTCTGCATCTTGGCCGTTGCAGTGAAGCAGAGATGCCGGTTTCGATTCTTGCGTCTTGGTACTGCAGTGATGCTGAGGCGCGACTTTCAAGCTCCGCGTCTTGGTCATTGTAGTGATTTGAGATGCGGATTTCAACCCTCGCATTTTGGTGCTGCGCTAGTGGCTATGATTAGCCTTGCGTCTGGAGTTTGGACTCTACTTTCTGATGACTTGTCCTCGGTGATTTTTGGACAGTCTACAGCAAATTATTGTGGTAAAGCAAATGTATTTTTTGGTGTAGTACAATGTATTTATACATTATTCTCACTCTACAAAGCGATGACAAATTTTGATAAATAATGTAAAAGGTTTAACTATAAAGCTATTATCGTCTACACGTTAGAAAAGTCATGTTGAAAGCGTTAAAGCAATTAGATTTCAAGCACTTGAAATAATAGAATCTCTACTTCAGTTAGAAAAAACTGTTAATGACTCCAAAATAAAGAGTGAAGTTGATTCTTTGGCAACACATGGACTTGAAATTTTTGAATTTTTATTAGGCAAGTGTTGTGCCCACCTAGCGACAACAACCATATAGAGGATCCCTCCCTGAATCTCCTCAAGCACGAAGAACAATCCCAAATAGCACAAAATAATCACCAGAGAAAGCACACATGCAAACAAACAATTTAACGAGGTTCGGCCTCAACGCCTACGTCCTCGGGGCAATCAGAGAGAGGTTTAATTACTTTGAAAGAAGATTACAATTGCTAGCAGCCTCTTTGAGTGCAAGAGAGCTCCAGCAAATTCCTTCTGATCTTTCTCAAAGATACAAACCCTAAAAACCAACAACAGCCCTTAGTTACACAGATTTTCGAAACAGCAGAAAATTACCCGCACCCGACTATCGGTCGACCGGGCAGTCGACCGACTTCTTCCACCGGTCGACCGCTCGGTCGACCGAATGCCCAACAGAGAGTTGGGCATTTACAGTTAGCCTTTTCGGTCGACTGGCGATCGACCGATCTCTTCCACCGGTCGACCGGTCGGTCGACCGGGTGCCCAACAGAGACTTGGGCAATTACAGTCAGGCTATACGATCGACCGTTCTCTGACCCTGTGCACGTTGTGCACGTGCGGTCGACCGGGCCGGTCGACCGATGAGCCTGTTCTGCTGCTGCTGCTTTCTTCTGCTGCTGTTTCCTTCGCCTTTCATCATCGACTTCCTTGGCGATCACCTTGACGACCTCTCGGCTATCCATGTCAACTTCCTTGGCATATTCTCTCTTTCCAACAATTCTCCACCTCGGCGAAGATTCTCAAATCTGAGCCGATCTCCAACGTACCCCAGTCTTTCACCTGGCGAAATCGACACACGATCTTGGCGAAATCGACACACGATCTCGGCTTGCGCGCACCAGACGAAATCGACACACGATCTCGGCTTGGAATCTATAGCTCAGCTGTCCACTGGAAAACATCGCACATGCCTTCCTTGCACTTCACCTTAGGAGAATTTTCATACATGCCGATCACCAAACTGTGGCTTCTACTCCGCAACTTCACGACCTCACGAAGACTTCCTCATGAGCCAACACTGACTCTTCAACTGACTAGCTCTATCTAGTCTTCCTGTCTTCCACTGACGGTCCACCAAGTCTATGTAGAGCACACCAAACATCATCGGCTTCAACTGGATGCACACCACTCCTTATGTAAGCTTAACATCTTCTCTCCGGAAGATTTAACCTGTTCATCGAGATCACAACATCTCACCACTACGTGAGATTCAACTGGCCACAGCACTTCACCTCTACGTGAAACCTCTCCACCACTACGTGAAGTTCCATCGGCCACAACTCTTCACCTCTACGTGAAGATCCAAACAGCTTCTCGAGAACCCAAATAGCTTCATACGGGTTGCATCACCAAATGGCTGCGCCTTTACGGCTGCCTACGTACCTTTGCCCAAAAGGATCAAGCCAACCGTAGTTCATTAGAGATGAGCTTCATCAAGCTCAAGCAATGGTACCTGTATTTGCAGCAGTGAACCTATTTGACCGAGTCATATGAACCTCTTCCCGACCATCATGGAGGACAACGGCCTTCAACTTCAGCTTGTCACGATCACAAGCTTGAGATTCATGCTTCCTTCCCCACAAACGTGGTTTCACCTTTGTTCCAATAGCTGCAAACAACTCGACATCCTCAACAATGTCTTCAACCTGTTCAGCATCAACCTTGCTATCATGATCTCCACCCGGTGTCACATCCGGTGAAGTCTCCTCTAATGCCGAACCAACTGGAGATGATGGAGTAGCATCAACCTTCACCCGCTGCGATCCTTCTTGGTCTCCGTCCTCCCCTCCTGCTGAGAGACGGTGGACTTCAACACTGAAGTCTCTCCAAATGTGACATGCCTGCTCATCACGATCTTCTTGTCTTCGGGGTCCCACAACCTGTAGCTGTTCCTCCTGACGCCCAAATAGACAAACCTCTTTGCTCGCGGATTCACCTTGCCATTCTTGGCACTGAAGTAGGCCGGACTTTCAGACTCCCGCAGCAAACAATGATCTTGAGCAGCTTCTCCAGACCAAATATTCAATGGAGCTTTACCTCCTATCGCTGTCGATCTGTTCATGAGATGGCTAGCATACTCAGTCGCCTCAGCCCAAAACGACCTGTCTAATTCTGCTTTAGACAACAACCTCCGAACCTCCTCCAACAAGGGACGGACTACATCTTTAGCCAACCCATCTGTACCTGTTGTGAAGTGAGTTGCAATACCTGTGTTCTGGTCAAATCGTAGGAACTGGTACATGTCCTTTCCAACATTACCAATCTGAAGCTCCTTTATCTTCCTACCTATCTGCCTCTCCATTCTTCCTCTCCACTTAACCAACACATCTAGGGCTTCAACCCTTTGTCTCATGGGATATATCCAAACCTGCCTAGATGAACCATCAATAAAAGAGACAAAGTACCTGTTGTTGGCCCAAAGGCCTATCACCCTAGTTTTGATGATGATCAACTCATGAAGTTATGTTTACTAATGATCTTGTTTTTAATTAGTGACAGATTCATTATCAAGATCTTAGTAGGTGCATAGCTCAACAAAGGATAAAATGTCAAGATTTAGAGCTAGCACGGTGTGATCCAAGGAGCTTTTGGATCAAGCTTGGACCAAGTCAAGATGATGAGAAGACTTCAAGGGAAGACTTCAAGATCAAGACTTGTGTCTAGGTATAAGATGTTTATTTTTAGATAAAATGTAAAGGATAGAATAGTTAGTGGATTGCTCAAGTATTTATCACACACACACTCTTGATTAAATTGTCTTTTCATAAAAGAATTTTTAGATTTAGAAAAGACTTTAAATTTGGAAAAATATTGTTTTGGAAAAATCGTTTTTATCATGAGCCAAATATTTTCAAGTTACAAAAATAGTCCAATCTTTTATAACATGCCTTGATTTTGTGCAATCATGTTTGTATATCAAAGTATATTGGTAAAACTATTTTTGTAGAATTTATATGTATTTATGGGATTTTATGTGAACCAAAAGACTTAGTTTTAAAATCCCAGAAATCTGTTTTCAGGCTTCAGATAGTCGACTTGCTACCTTTATAGTCGACTAACCCTGAAGTCGGTCGACCGGCTCGGTCGACCGACGTGCACAGACGTGCACGCCTTTGTGCACTGGAGGACGGCCGACCGTACCGGTCGACCGCTCCAGAGAGCTCTGCTCTCTGGAAATTTCGGCCGACCGTACGGGTCGACCGACAGAGAGTTCGACTCTCTGCTCCAGTGGCTCGGTCGACCCGGGCGGTCGATCGTGGCTCCAACGGTCGGATTTCTGACCGTTGGCGATCGACCGCTCGGGTCGACCGGCAGGCCTGACAGACCCCAACGGCTATATTTTTCTGGCCTATAAATTTGGGGGTTTGGTCATTGTTTTCACTAAGATTTTGGAGAAGTTTTAGAGCCAGTTTTTCCTACTCCTTTCAGAGGTTTTTCTCCACAAAATTTGAGCCAATACTTCCAATTAAAAGGAAAGTTTTTATCAAGAGTGTTTAAGTGATTCCTTGAGTTTTCCTCCACCACTCTCATCCTTATTTTCTCACAATCACTTGAGCTATCCATTGTCTTATCTATCCATAGGATTGTATTGTGAGAGCTTTTGTTAGGTGATCAAAGTGTTTAGATCACCAAGATTTCATTCTTGTACTTTGAGGAGACGGGCAAGTGTGCTCGTGGTGGTTTGGAGTTCGGTTGTGAACTATTTGGTTATACGTGGTGTTTAGTGTAAAGATTTAATTAGGTCATAATTGTGTTTAGCTTTCGCATTATTAGGCATTAAGTGACCATTACATTAGCCATCACCTATTCACCCCCCCTCTAGGTGAACTTACAATTGGTATCAGAGCTAGTGCTCCTGATATTAGGCTTAACATCCTAGGAGTGAGATCCATTTGTTTGCTAATCTTCATTTGCATTTGCACATTGTTTGCTTGCACACATTTTAGTTTGCACTCATGGATAGCCCTCCTATGTTTGATATTTCTAGACTTGATATTTGGAAGGTTAAGATGAGTTGCTATTGAAGACCCTAGGATTGCATGTTCACCTTGCCATTACCAAGGAATCATACCTTAGTAATAGCAAGCATATTAAGGCCAATGCAATTGCCCTAAAGGTACTTAGAGCATCACTTCACAAAGATTATTTACATGTATTTGCTCATTATGATTCGGCTTTTGCAGTTTGGAGTATTTTGACTTCTCCCGAGCTATCAAAGATTATCGAAAAGAAGAGAAGTTCTAGAAGTGTTGAGTCCGAAGAACATTGCTTCATGGTCCAAGGGAATGACTCCCTTGAGGTACACTCGGACACTCAACTAGATGCTAGTTCTAATTCATATTGCAATGATTGTCTAGAAGCACAAGCTATGAATGAAGAACTTGCTAAAAATTGTGAAAGTTTGATTTCTAAATACAAAATTTTGAAAAAGGAGAATCTTGTTTTAAAAGAAGAAAATAAAATTTGTCTTCTAAAATTGAGATTGTTTTGCAAGAGAAGGAAGAGGTGTTTAGTGAATGTGACTCACTTAGATCTCAACTAGACCTTGCACTAAAAGAAAATAATGTTTTAAAATCTAAAAATGATTGTGAAACACTTTTGAAGAAAAATGAAAATTTGTCTTCAAGAGTTGATTTTGTTTTAAAAGAAAATGTAGATTTGAAAAATGAGAATGTTTCCTTGCTTGCAAAATTGAATGATTTATGTGAAGGGAACACTAGTTTGAAAACTAAAATTGCTTTGGTGGAAAAACAAAGAGAAGTTATTTTTCAAGAAAATAAATCTTTGAAAAGAAAAATTTGTGAAAAAGAAAAAGAAGATGTTTGTAATAAGAAAAGGAAAAATGATTCTTTATCTCATCATGCTTTTCATGCCACCACTAATGAGATTAAAGATTTGAAAAATAAAATGGATGGTTTGAGTTCAACTTTGAACTCTTGTGCTTTTAATCATTCTAAGTTGGAGTCAATGTTTTCAAAGAAACAAACTCCACACATTCATGCACATCATAACCATGCATTTGCTTATGTTGCACAACATGATCACACTCCTACACATAAGCATACTAAGGTGTACATATGTACACATTGTGGCCGCAAAGGCCATTTAGCAAAATTTTGTTATGACAAGTTGCATCATTTTAATTTTGCTAATAAAAATGTTTGGGTGCCTTACAACAAGACTAACCCCCAAGGACCCAAGAAAAAATGGGTACCAAAACCCCCACCCCATGCTTTTGATGTAGGTGAGGGCTCTCACAAGACGTGAGAGATTTGGTGCCTTGATGGTGGGTGCACTTGAACTAAAAGGACACATATTTGGAGGACCGCTATCAAGGAGGCTTTGGTGGGACAACCACCATGTTAGGAGCTTTAGAGTTGGTAACAATATCTAAACTCCTACTTTTTATGTACATGCTAGTTCATTTATCATATTCATAGCATGTTCATATTTTTGTATGCTTCATGTGGTATTTACGTGCTTAGATGTAGAATGTGTCAAACTTGCATTTATACATATATGAATAGTGAACTACAATTGACTCATATATATTTGAACTTCATGCTCATTTATATCCACTATATGCATATGTATAGACTTGTTTTGATGATTCTCTTTTATACATGTTTTGCCTATTTTTATGCTTTACTTCATGTATATGTATTTTTAATTCAAATCTAATAAATATACATGTATACCCGTGAGTCTTTTGCCTTCATGCAAATACATTTGATAGACTCTTTTATGTTTGGGATATGTAAGCATATTGCTAGAATTGGATAAATCATACATATACCATGAAGATTAGTGTTTTGATGAAAAATGATTTCTCGTATTTTTGTTAAAAATGTGACTTATGATCTTTTTGAGCTTCATTGACTATTTTCATAAAAATGCTATTTACATGATCGTTTAACACTCACACTTTTGTTAAAAATATTTTGAGCCTTATAGACCATGAGTGCTTAATTTTTTGTGTATCTAGTTATGTTTATGAAAAACATAAGATTTGATATATTTGAAGGATCTTTAACTATTTTTTTTTCAAAAAACAATTTATACTAGTTATTTATTCTTCAAATAGTTTTTGAGATTGACACATGATTCTATTTTTCTCAAAATTTGATGCTTCATGATTTGAATATTAGTTTATATGTTAGTTTGTGTCAACACTAGGATTTATACTTGTACATATCGTGGGCCACAAATAAATCTATTTATATTTGTGCTTGAACGCTTATTTGAACCATGAAATGTGCTTGTATTGCTTGGTTTTGATGATACATACATTTTTAAACTTGTATTCTCACTTTTTAGATTTGATTTATGATCATGTGTTTTCATTTCATGTATATGTGTATTTGCTAAACTTTAAGATATACATGTATACCTCTTGAGTCATTTGCCTTTAATGCAAATCTATTTATATGGACTCAACTGTGTTTAAGAGATATGTATGTATACTTATTGTGTTGTCAAAACATACATATATCGTGAAATATAGATTTTGTTTTTAATAAAAAATGTGTGATGATTTAAAGGAATATTGAGATTAATTGACATTTTTTTTTGCTTTATTCCTTACTTGAAGGATTCCGTACTAGTTTTTAAAACACTTTCATATTAACTAGTACAAATTCTTCATATGGTAGAGTATATGATAAGCTTACCCTTCAATTGGTATCATTGGATATTTTCAATTGGTATCAATATGATTTTTATATACTCATGTTTTGATTATATGTATGTATGCTTTCAAATTCAAATTATATCAATTTCTATTGGTATTCCCTTTTCATACATATATGTGATATTTGTGCCTAGTTAAAATTGTCTTACATATTTAAAGCACAAAGGTTATTAATGCTAAGCTAAATTCAAATCTTATTTTTCAAGCTTATGCATTAGTTTTTAAATTGGTATCAATATGGTTGATCATTACCTTACTATTGATCACTATTTTACAAGTGATCATTTTCAAAATTGATATCAAAATTCAAAATTTGTTTTATCGAGAGAATTCAAAATTTTGTTTGATAAGAGAAATTCAAAATTTTTGATTTGTATTTCCTATATGCAAGGAGAGCTTAACATCTCTCTTACATATAGATTCATGTTGAGTATATTATAAATTGAGGAGCTTGACAACTCTTCATTATATGATATACGTGTGTAGGGGGAGCTTCACATCTCCTCTTATGCATTACATAATATGCGTTATGTGAATTAGGGCTTGTCATCCCTCTTTCATGTAATGTATATGTGTAGGAAAGCTAACTTAGCGTCTTCCTCTTCATGAATGTATATCGCATATAAATTTATTGATTGATTTGGATTACCCCTTCTTGATCTCTTTGCTTTTGACAAAAAGGGGGAGAAAAATTTGTTTGATTTATTTTACTTTGAACCCTTTGTTGATGATTGACAAAAAGGGGGAGAAGTATTTGAGTATATATGCATGTTTTTCATTGTTTAAGGGGTTGCTTAAGGGGGAGAAGTATTTGTTTTTCTTGTTAGGTATGCATATATGTTTGTATTGTAACTAGGAGAAAAAGGATTTCATGTTTTATCTCCATACATTGCATCATGTTTATGAGCTTCATTGTCATATATTATTGTTTATTTGTTATGCATGAGTTAAGGGGGAGCTTCTTTGAAGCTTTACTTTAATCCATGCATATATAACTTCATGAGTTTTGTCATCATCAAAAAGGGGGAGATTGTTGGCCCAAAGGCCTATCACCCTAGTTTTGATGATGATCAACTCATGAAGTTATGTTTACTAATGATCTTGTGTTTAATTAGTGACAGATTCATTATCAAGATCTTAGTAGGTGCATAGCTCAACAAACGATAAAGTGTCAAGATTTGGAGCTAGCAGGTGTGATCCAAGGAGCTTTTGGATCAAGCTTGGACCAAGTCAAGATGATGAGAAGACTTCAAGGGAAGACTTCAAGATCAAGACTTGTGTCTAGGTATAAGATTTTTGTTTTTAGATAAAATGTAAAGGATAGAATAGTTGGTGGATTGCTCAAGTATTTATCACACACACACTCTTGATTAAATTGTCTTTTCATAAAAGAATTTTCAGATTTAGAAAAAACTTTCATTTTGGAAAAATATTGTTTTGGAAAAATCGTTTTTATCATGAGCTAAATATTTCCAAGTTAAAAAAATAGTCCAATCTTTTATAACATGCCTTGATTTTGTGCAAGCATGTTTGTAAATCAAAGTATATTGGTAAAACTATTTTTGTAGAATTTCTATATATTTATGGGATTTTATGTGAACCAAAAGACTTAGTTTTAAAATCCCAGAAATATGTTTTCAGGCTTCAGATAGTCGACTTGCTGCCTTTATAATCGACTAACCCTGAAGTCGGTCGACCGGCTCGGTCGACCGACGTGCACAGACATGCACGCCTTTGTGCACTGGAGGACGGCCGACCGTACGGGTCGACCGCTCCAGAGAGCTCTGCTCTCTGGAAATTTCGGCCGACCGTACGGGTCGACGACAGAGAGTTCGACTCTCTGCTCCAGTGGCTCGGTCGACCCGGGCGGTCGACCGTGGCTCCAACGGTCGGATTTCTGACCGTTGGCAGTCGACCGCTTGGGTCGACCGGCAGGCCTGACAGACCCCAACGGCTATATTTTTCTGGCCTATAAGTTTGGGGGTTTGGTCATTGTTTTCACTAAGATTTTGGAGAAGTTTTAGAGCCAGTTTTTCCTACTCCTTTCAGAGGTTTTCTCCACAAAATTTAGAGCCAATACTTCCAATTAAAAGGAGAGTTTTTATCAAGAGTGTTTAAGTGATTCCTTGAGTTTTCCTCCACCACTCTCATCCTTATTTTTCTCACAATCACTTGAGCTATCCATTGTCTTATCTATCCATAGGATTGTGTTGTGAGAGAGCTTTTGTTAGGTGATCAAAGTGTTTAGATCACCAAGATTTCATTCTTGTACTTTGAGGAGACGGGCAAGTGTGCTCGTGGTGGTTTGGAGTTCGGTTGTAAACTCTTTAGTTATACGTGGTGTTTAGTGTAAAAGATTTAATTAGGTCAAAATTGTGTTTAGCTTCTGCATTATTAGGCATTAAGTGACCATTAGATTAGCCATCACCTATTCACTCCCCCCTCTAGGTGAACTTACACCTGTGACCTCCAAGCGATGCCGTCTTAGCAGGTCCCCATACGCTCATGTGAACACAATCAAGAAGACCTTCATTGTGGTGAGTAATGGTGCTGAATCTCACCTTCTTCTTGTCCAGAACGCTGTGTTCACCTTCCAACTCGCAGGTAGCAGCACCTTCCAGCGATTCCATCTTTGCAGGAGCTTGCAAAGATTTTTCTTCTTCCTGTCCGACCTTTCCCTGCCAGACGTCCGGGCCACCATCTTCTGAGGAACTCGAAGTCTCCACCTGATCTGTAATCATACTACCCATCAAGTAGTAGAGATTGTCTTGGCGGGCGCCCTTCATCACCACCATCGAGCCCTTGATCATCCTGAGATCGCCATCTCGAACAGATATCACCATGCCCGATGCTTCCAAAGTGCCAACTGAGATAAGATTCCTTTTGAGCTGAGGTACATACCTCACCTCCTTCAACTCTCGTACTATCCCATCATCCATCTTGATGCGGACTGTACCCATCCCTTCTATATTACACGGATGGTCATCCCCCATGACCGAGTAACATCCATCCAGCTTCTCAAAGCTAGAAAACCAGGCCCTGTTCGGGCACACATGATAGGTGGCTCCACTATCCAAGATCCACTCAGCACTATCTGAGTTACAAATAGTAGGGGTAGTAACCGAGAGAGAGAACACCGATGAGTCATCATCTGATCCATCCTCCTGAGCGAGATTCGCCTCGGTCTTTGACTCCACCTTCTTACCTTTGGCCTTCAGGCATTCTGCTTTCCAGTGTCCTAATTCCTTGCACAAGGCACACTGATTCCTCTTCAGATTTCTGAAACCCGGCCTGGATTTTGATCTTCCTCTAACCTCCTTGCCCTTCCTCGATGAACCTCTGCCTCTTACTTCCAGTGCCTCCGCCGATGAGCTTGACTTAGAAGGATGTCTCTCCTTCTTTCTCGTCTCATAACTTGTCAGTGCAGACGACACCTCATTGTAATCCAAGTTCTGCCTTCCATTAATGAAGGTCAGTGTGAATGTCTCATACTCCTCCTCTGGGAGTGAGTTCAGGAAGATGATCGCCTTGTCCTCCTCTTCTACAATGACATCCACGTTCACCAAGTCTGTAAGAAGCTTCGTGTATCGGTTGATGTGCTCATTCACTGTGCTCCCCTTCTTCATATGAAATCCGTACAGCTTACTCTTAAGCTGCAACCTTGACTCAACACTCTTCGTCAAGTATTTCTTCTCAAGGGTTTCCCACAGATGCTTCGCTGACGTCTCATGTTGTGCAAGGTATTTTATGTCTTGCGACAAATATGAACGTATCAACCCACACGCCGACCTGTTCATCTTTGCCCACTCTTCATCAGTGGTCTTGCTTCTCTTTCTTCTCCAGAAGGAGAGTATCCTTGAGGTTCGATGCATTCAGGGCATCCATAACCTCACATCTCCACATCCCGAAGTTATTTGTGCCATTAAACTTAACGACATCAATCCTCGGATGAGGATTCATGGTCTTAACCGAAGTAGTTTCTTCTGCCATTGAGATTACTTGATCCTCTATTTATGCGAAAGAACAACCAACTGGAAATAGATCACTACTCAGATAAAAATAGGATTTTTTTACCTTTCCCTTGAAACCCTAGATCGAGTTTCACTCCGGATGTACTCCACCACATATTCCACGAGCCCTCCTTGCGTCCTTCTGAGATCGACACACGATCTCTACGAACACCAATACCTCTGATCTGAGATCGACACACGATCTCCACCGAATCAGATCTCGAGCCCTTTCGAATCTTCAGAAATCCCAAGTGAAACCTGGAAGCTCTGATACCACTTGTTGTGCCCACCTAGCGACAACAACCCGATAGAGGATCCCTCCCTGATCTCCTCAAGCACGAAGAACAATCCAAACAGCACAAAACAATCACCATAGAAAGCACACACGCAAACAAACAATTTAACGAGGTTCGGCCTCAACGCCTACGTCCTCGGGGCAATCAGAGAGAGATTTAATTACTTTGGAAGAAGATTACAATTGCTAGCAGCCTCTTTGAGTGCAAGAGAGCTCCAACAAATTCCCTTCTGATCTTTCTCAAAGATACAAACCCTAGAAACCAACAACAGCCCTTAAATACACAGATTTCCGAAACAGCAGAAAATTACCCGCACCCGACTGTCGGTCGACCGGGCGGTCGACCGATCTCTTCCACCGGTCGACCGGGTGCCCAACAGAGACTTGGGCAATTACAGTCAGGCTATGCGGTCGACCGAGCGGTCGACCGTTCTCTGACCCTGTGCACGTTGTGCACGTGCGGTCGACCGGGCCGGTCGACCGCTGAGCCTGTTCTGCTGTTGCTGCTTTCTTCTGCTGCTGTTTCTTTCGCCTTTCGTCGTCGACTTCCTTGGCGATCACCTCGACGACCTCTCGGCTATCCATGTCAACTTCCTTGGCAATATTCTCTCTTTCCAACAGCAAGATTATTTGGTATGAGTTTTTATTTGGTTTAACTTAGTAAGTAAATCTTTACAATATAAAGACATGCTTATTGATATTGCTATAAATCAAGTAAAAGGGTTTGATTAGGTTTTTTGGGAACCATAGAGAAATTGGGCTCACACAAGCTACGTAAATGGACTAGCTTTGATATATATTGAAATGATTTTATAGATAAAATTGATGTTAAAGGCTTAGTTAGTGAATTTGCAGCTGAAATATTAGGAGTACAATTTTTCAATGATACTTTTGATGCTAGTGTTGATTGATATTTTTTATAAGTATATAAAGAAGGGTCATGTGTTCACATTTCGCACAGGGCTCCTTAAATCTCAGAATTTATCATGGGTACGTGTCTACTAAACCTATTTTCACTTGGTTTTAATTTTCTCATATTTACTAATCTCATCTCGACTATTCATACGCGATAATTAGAATATGCAAATTTTTTGAACGTAAAAGCCAAATAAAAATGCTCAAGTTTTTAATGTATGGACAATTTTACATTATAATGTATGGAGAATCCAGATGACAAAGGGAACCGATATTTCCCCTTAAAAAATTATGAGGACACCCCACTTAAACCCCGCAAAAATTTACATGTGTTCCATTATTTTTTCAACTGAAATGTCCAAAAAAACTCTTCTTTTTTCTCCTTCCTCCCTTCTTCCACTGATCTCCCTCCTCCTCCTCCTCCAGCAACCCACCGCGCTCTCCATCCCCCTCTCTTTGGCGTCCTCCTTCTCCTCTTCCACGCTCCCCCTTCTCCTCCTCCTCCTCCTCTAGCACCCCTAGCGTTCCCCCATCTCCCCCTTCCCCCCTCCCCCTCCCTTTCCCGGCCTCCTCTCCCTCCTCATCCCCCGGATCTCCCCCCTCCCCCTCCCTTTCCCGGGCCTCCTCTCCCCGGATCTTCCCCCCTCCTCCCCTCCCAAGCTCTGTCCTGTTCGGCCAAATGTGATCGAACAGTACAGAGCTCGGGGAGGGGGAGGACGGGGGAGGAGGGGGAGGGGAGTAGGCGAGGAGGGGGGAGGGAGATGGGGAGGGGGGAAAGGGAAGATCCAGGGGAGGGGGAGGAAGAGGAGGAGGAGGAGGGGAGGGAGCAGGCCGGGGAGGGGAGGAGGAGCAGGGGAGGCCGAGGGAGGAGGCCAGCATGGGAGGGAGACGAAGAGGAGAAGAAGAAGAGCGTTTTTGGGGATTTTTTGATTTTGAATGGGGTTCTTTTATCACAAAACGGGATGCCTTCAATACTGAGGTGCCTTCATCAATTTATGGAGTGGAGACATCCGTCCCCGACGACAAGTGGATTATTCGCAGACGAGAAATTCCAATTTCATTCTCTCAAGTAAAAAAGGACAAGGGGCAAGGGCCCCACAAGATATGTAAAGGACATCCGTGTTCAAAAACTGTCTCTATTAGAGATCTAATCACATTCATGATTCATCACCCAAACAAATTACAGCCGACCATCTGTTGCTTCATTTCACCAAACGCTCCACCGTTATTGTCACCGTTTCAACCCTCGTCAGTCCCTCGCTCCGCTATAAATAACTCACCCCAAGCCCTCAACCAACCAAACCAACACCAAAAACGCAACATCTTCAACCGTCCATTTTCAATCCAATGGCCGAGGAGAAGCACCACCACAGCCTGTTCCACCACCACAAGGAGGAGAAGCCGGCCGAGGAAATGACTTGTGCCTCCGAGAACACCGCTTACTCCACCGGTGGCGATTACACCGAGACCACTGCGTATCCCACCGGCGCCAGTGACTACAGTACCGGTGGGTACGGTGGTAATAAGGTGGCCTCGGACTCCACCGGTGGCGATTACACCGGGACCACTGTGTATTCCACCGGAGCCGGTGAGTACAGTACCGGTGGGTATGGTGGTAAGGTGACATCGGACTACACCAGTGGCGATTACACCGAGACCACCGCGTATCCCACCGGTGCCGGTGGCTACAATACCGCTGGGTACGGTGGTAAGGTGGTCTCGGACTCCAGCAGCGACGACTACGAGCACGAGAAGCGCAAGGAGGAGGAGAAGCATCACAAGCACAAGGAGCACCTAGGAGAGATGGGGGCTGTAGGCGCTGGGGTTTTTGCTTTGGTACGTATTTTTGTCTTAGTTACATGTATTCCGATCGCTAAGAAATACGTATACTCAAGTATGGTAATTATCATTACTGCTCTCTTTCTTCGCAGTATGAGAAGCATGAGGCCAAGAAGGACCCGGAGCACGCTCACAAGCACAAGGTGGAGGAGGAGATCGCGGCGGCGGCGGCAGTGGGCAGCGGAGGGTACGCTTTCCACGAGAAGCACGAGAAGGAGGCGGCCGAGGAGTCGCACGGCAAGAAGCACCACCACCTCTTCTAAATTAATTAATTATCAGTCGTATATTTATTAATTAATTAAAAGCGTGGACCGTATACACATACATGATCTATATACCATGTTACCTCTCTAGTATACATGGCATGTACTCAAGTCAAGTGCTGTCTCTGTTAATATTAACAGAGAGCCCAGTTACATTAGGCTCTGTTATGTACTAATAATGTGTGTATTATTTTCTTTCCCCACCCTCTCTCCTCTCTTCTTTCTTTCTGTATTTAATATTTTACTGTTATGTATGTATGATTTTCTCTCTGTTATAATACAACTGTGGTTTTGTAGGGAAATAATTATCTATATAAATTTGTCATTCTTTTCAATAAAAATATTAACAAATAAGTTATATTAAAATCTAACACATTACTGGAAATTAAGACTATCAGTATGTTAAGTTTTTGAACGTACAAATCACCATTAATTTTAATCATGCTTATCCACTGAGTGGTGTAGCGCTTTATCAGCCGTCAAAAAATTCAGTCCCGCTGTGTTGGCGGGCATATCTCTATGAATCTCGATGAGCAACAGAAGACATCCTTTCAAGTCTTAATGAAAGGACAAAAAGGATATATCTCTCTCTCTCTCTCTCTCTCTCTCTCTCTCTCTCTCTCTCTCGCTGTGGCTCAGCGATGAAGTGGGAAGTTGGATTAACAAGAGATCGCAAGATTGAAATTAGAGTGCAATTATTGTTAAAATAACAATAATAAATTCTTCTTCGGCCTTCTTCCATCGGCCGTCAAAGGAAAAAAAATTCTCAAAAAGACAATGGATGGGCCATGAAGGCAAGAGTCCTGTTTGAGATAGATAGAATGTGAGAGAAGTTTGAGAAGCAGCAGCTTTGACACGTTAGGTGACTTCAATAGCTCTTCAAGACAAGAAAGAAGAAGCAAGTTGTCACGCCCCGCTTCTCAAAATACGTAAAAATGGAGTCGCGACGAGAGCGGCGACGTATATACGCGAGAAAAATACAACACACATATACGCTAAGCCTAAAGTGACCTGAAGAAGCTATATAATCACTATAGTAAATCAATATCACTGTAAAGTCACATATAAACATTCACACTGATGACATATGAAAAGGAAATGGAATAAGCATGAGTCCAATGCATAGAATCATGAAAGCGATGGAATAAAGAAGTGATAGAAAATACCGAGAAAAGATGATCGAGAAAGTGAGAACTCTGAATCCTCAAGATGCCTGTGATCCTCTCCAAAAACCTGATCAGTAATAAATAGCCACAAATCTGGATATGCAAATCTAAGGAGTCAGAACTCCTAGTGAATGTGTAAAAATAAACTGAAAAATGCATGTGCATATAACATGTGAGCAGATAAAGAAAATACATATATACTGGAATAAGAATTGCATGAATAAAGTAAATAAACAGTAATGTGGATAGTACACAGTAGAATATGTGTCCAGTCAGGTATCCGATCAGATGTCTATCACAATTTATATATCAGGCGGGTAGAGTCAGTCAGTATTAGAGTCAGGTGTCTAATCAGGTCAGGTGTAAGATCGAGTGTCCAACATACATACAAGTATCAGGTAAAGACAATCAATTACAGAACATATGAACAGTTTATTATTATTATTATGTCAGCGAACATCAATTGTCACCCGTAATAAACGCATCCCATACTAGTCTATCACACGTAACAATCGAGGTCCCAAGTTATTTAAACTGATATGTTAGAGATATTGTCCATGCTTTAGGTAGGTCCCGTACATACCGGGACCACGATCCAGACCCCCTGCGCTGAACCAGACCTTACTGCTAGGTAGTCAAGGACATGTAAACATGTATAAAAAGAACAAGAACAGGACGGGTGCCAGTCACCTCACGGGAACCCTGCAGTGTAACCCTCTTTCGGCTGCGCAACTTATATCCTAGGTCCACCCAAATACAGACGCTGTCTCCTCCGTCATTTTTCCCAATCCCAGTGTAAATTATTTAATATCAGGTTATTTAGATTATCAAGATTATTTAATGTACATGTTACCTAGACCACTGGGATAACTCGGTGGGTAACAACGTCAACATGTGTAATCAGGATACCAGTTAATAGGATATATAATGTCAATGAACAGGATACCGGTATAACAAGACATGTAATAAATATAACATGAGAGTGTTGTTACCGTATACAATATTTTTTCAGCAATTATGGTAACATATATAATAAAGTTATCAGGTAAATGTCATGTATAATCAATCAAGTTCTTCAGGAAATCATGATATTCAGAATAAGTAATAACCTACTGGCATGAATAGAATAATCCGGGTAAAATATTTAATCAACTCAGATCTTCAAAGTCATCGATATATCCAAGTCCCAATATATAAAATACATACTGATCTATGTCCAACTAATGATCACTATCCAATCAAACCATCATACACTCTCACTTCTATTAAGTTTAAACACAAGATCTAGAAATCCAAGTAACTAGTCAATTATGTATATAAATGTCATCAGATCAGATCAAACCAATCTATATCTACTCCTCAACCCAAGGTCAACTCCAACCCAATTAAGTCTACTAACAAATCAGGTCCAATATCTCATACTTTTAATAAAGAAACTCCAAATTAATCAATCATCAAAATCTAACTAAACTCTCACCTATTTTACAATCAATAAGAATAATCAAATATACTGATAATATCACTCATATATTAACTCGTATAACTATCATCGTGAACCAATCCAATCCAAGATCTAAATCTGATTATAGTCTAAATTTTATCACCAATAGTTCCAATCCTAATCAAGATCATAACTAAGGAGTGGGACATCCTCAAGCTACATGAAATCTAAAAAGTCTTGATATCCAAAACTCGATATCAATAAACATCATTACTCAGATAACTTATCAGTGAATATCCAAATAAAATACTTGCAACTAAAATCCAAAATCAGTATTATGATATAGATCAAAATCAAGGTAAGGCATTCTCCTATATGATCAGAATCCAACTATTATTGATCTCATCTAAATATGAATCAAGATCCTATGTAAATCTCAAGTTGAACTCTAGGTCCATAATAAATCCAAGTATCAAGATAAATCATTCTTAAGGTAACATCTTATTTAATCCATCTCTATTGTCCAAATGAATTCTCGTCTGAAACATCATCAAATAAATGTCCGATAATACCTCAAATAAGTCTATAAATATGAACCAGGCCAATCTCAAGATCAATCCAAGTTACAGTCTAAGGTGTACGACAACTATCCTAGAATCAAAGTAATAATCTTTCACATACAATGATATTGATAAACACTTATATGGACTAAATAAATAGAATGAGCACTCACCGATGTCTCATGAAGGAATACGTGTAATCACACTACTAAAATAAGTAAGATAATCATTTGAAATGATACAGGTACTCATACAGGTAGAATAAAGCAGATGGTCACATGAAATAAAGCAAGTAACACACACATATATATTCTGACAATGATGAATAAATAAAATAATATTCACAAATATTATCTCAGAAAATTTTAGTAGCATAATTACATAACAAAATAAAAACATTTATCACAAAATTCTTGTTTAAATGGAGGAGGAAAGATCACTCACGATAAAATTAAATAAAATAACACAAAGAAAAGAAACACTCACAACAAAATTAAATAAAATTACACAAAGAAGAAACACTCACCTGAAGTCGATCCCAAGTCCAAAGCACTGAAATCATAAGGCCCTGATAAATCTACATGGTTTATTTTAATAGAATTGTTAGATTTTTTTAAAGGATATTTTACTTGAGAGTTTTAAGTGGTTTTAATCTTAATTAATTGGTTTGGGGGTTGAAAAATGATCCTCTGGGTCTAGTGAATTTATAGATTTAATTTAAACTAATTTTTATTTTTTGTTAGATTTTTAATAGGCTTTAAACCATTAAATGCTTAACGGGCCTAAATTTATCTTAAAGAAAAATGGCTTTAAAGTGAAAGATTTTAGTTAATTTATGTTGGTATTAATCTAAAAATTTTATCATAGAAAGTAGAAGTATTGTAGAATATTATTTATATTTTTCTATTTTTTTGATATTTTTAGCTAATTTTTTTTAATATGCAATTTTCTCCTTTCTTTCTTCTTTCTTTTTTTCTCCCTTTTTTCCTTTGGGCCTCCCTGTGCAGCCCAGCCCGGCCAGACCCAGGCCAGCCTAACCCAGCCCAGGCCGGGTCTGGTCTGGCTGTTATTCTTTTTTTTTTGGGGGTGGGGGGGGGGGGGGGAAGCACAAGGCCTAGCCCTGTGCTGTGGCCCAGCCGGGCCTGCCTTGGCCAGGGCCTGCCCAGGCCAGGCCTGGTTCGGCTGGCTTGGAATTTTATTTTTGAAATCACTAGGTACAAATTCTGAAAAATATTTAAATTAAAATATGGGGGTTGGTATCTTCACATGTATTTTAGTTAGAATTTAGATTGGGTTTTGATGTATAAAAAATATTCATGAAGATCATGGTATAGACATGATTTTTAATAAACTATTATATCAAATAAATTTTGAGAAAATAGATTACTTACTTGGATTTGATCTCTCTAACATGTTCATCAATCTTTGCACTTCAAGATCCCTTTTGTTCATCCTCCGCTTGAGGATAAAAGAAAGAAGGAGGTGGCGAGAGTTGGGTCATTGTTTTTATTTGGAGGTAGAAAGAGAAGTAGGTTAGGCTTTTTATAGATTGTTAGGGATTTAAAAAATTAGAACTTCAGTTAGGTTCAAACTGCTTGAGTGAGTAGTTTAGGATAGAATTAATTCAGTTTATGATTTTGAAAATAAGATTTGGATTTGTGTAAGTTAGGATAGATATGATTTTGTTAAGATTTAGATAACGATTATCCTATATTAATGAAATGTTTGATAAGATAGTATTTGGATTAGGATTGGTTTTAGGTAAAGATAAATAGGTATAGGGAGAAGAATCAAGGAGGAAAATAATAATTCAGGCCATAATATTAATAATAACAATGATGATAAATAATAATAATAATTAACCATGTAATAATAGAAAAATAATAATAATAATTGAAATACTAATCATAATACTCTAGTAATATAATTAACAACAATAATACCAATGCATAATAATAATATTAAAACAATAATAGTTAACAATACAACTAATAATAATTAAAATAACCATAACAATAGTGTTGACACTCTAAAAGACAAAACTCTCAGATTTCTCTTCAACTGGTCTAAACGATGTCTGACTTATCCACAATTATAAAAGATAAGTCGCAGACAAGCTGAGGACCAGGGACAAGGTAGAAATTTAG
>JAVJIF010023395.1:0-48980 GCA_038442645.1 Agave tequilana
AAAACAGGTATGGTGAATGGCACACAAACATGTTGATGGAACACACGAAAGTTTCACAAACTGTCTAAGCTGAACATGTTTATCTGGGAAGCATGGATTAGCGTACGTGGTTGGCGCCTTGGGAAGAGTTCACTTGTGACAATGAATCAAATTCACATTTGGTTCTACTTCTGATTCTTGTTCAGGCTTTGGCTGTAAAACATGCTCTGAGTTGGTCGTGTCTCTGCATGGGCAATTTATTGTTAATCAAGAATGGCCTTGCATTCACAAGCTAAAGTAACAGAGATGATTTATCTACTCACAATGTGCATCAGGTAATAGTATATATCATTCCCTATATCGAGACTTCGAACTTGTTCCTCCATGCGGCTAGCGACTTCATGGTCATACAACCATGGTTGTCTCGTGATGAGCTCCATATTTTCTTGAAGAAACCACATCAAGAACTTGCCTCTTGACTCTGTCAACAAGAAATTCATCCCAACATTTCTTAGCAACAGTTGTTTGAAGGTACCATCAGCTAAAATAATTTTTTAGAAAGGGCATTGGCTAGTTTTCTATGATTTTGAAGCTCTCTATTAGATCAATGGGCATTGAATTCCTTGGAGAACTCCTATGCAACATTACAAGAAACCTCGTTGCAAATGAAATAATCACTAAAAAGCCAGTTTTTATTGTGAATGTAAACTAAAATTTAAACGTGTTAGAAGGAGATGAGTTCTTAGGAGGAGGCATGATTATGGCGGATAAAAGAATTTGAAATTTCATTGATGGGTTACTCGATGAGCTGAAGCTTTCATACTAAGTTGAAGTAACCTAGAGTTTCTTTATTAGAAAAAGGATTTGAAGAATTCTAAGAGAACACATTTGAGGTTAAAAAAAGATTACCTGCTGCAATCTTGATTTGAAGAGAGACCAGACCACAAGGGAGAATAAATAGGGAAGGAGGAAGAACAATACCAGTTTTCTTTCTAATAATACAATCAAGATTCAATTCGTCTACTCTTGTTGTGCACATATTCTCTATTTTGAATATCTTCCCGACCAAGCCAGGCTAAGACAGGCCGCCCCTTTGAGGTGGGAATGGCTCAGCCCACATGCATTATTTTGGAAAGCACTCCAGTCCCATTGCCTTCGTTTAGTGGCTTGTCAACCACCAGACTGGGATCCCCCACCAAATGCCCTTTCTTTCTCAGTAGCTTTAGTCTCATTGGGATTAAAAATCTACAGTTAGTTTGAGTTTGCTAACTCAAATGTGACCAATTGTGGTTCTAAATATCGACTGATATATCGATTTTGGACCCATACTGATATGGTCTGTTGAAAAAATTATGGCATATCGGTTTGAGCCGATGGTCGATGTAATATCGGGCGATCTGTGCACCCTGATATTGATGAGGACATCACGCAGTTCTTTATCTTGTCATGCCTTAGCTTATTCAGGGGATTTAGCATTTTGTTCCAGCCTTATTTGAGTGTAGCTGTTTTAGCTTTATTTGTGTTCCTTGTGGGCGTTTTAGTACCACATCGGTTATTTCCCAGTACTCCTCTCTTGTAAAGCCTATATAAGGCCCCCTAGACTATTTGTTGAGATGGATGAATGATTAAAACTTTTCCTCAAATTACTTTGTTAAATTCTTGAGTTCAGCTGCTCTCGAGTTTAGGGTGAGAAGCCCGTGCAAGGGGTGGAAACCCAAATTTTATCTTTTTCTCAATTTAAATTTTGGTTACGATTTGAAGGTGACTGCGATCCAGGTGGTTTTACAATCATTTTGGTATCAGAGCACCGGTTTTCAATCCCCTTCAAATTTTCTTTTTTTTTCAAATTTTCTCCCAGTTCCCAAAACCTTAGATCTATATACCAGATCCAGGAAAAAAAAAAACTAAAAAAAAATACAGTGAGAATTCTCATCGAAATTCCCTGATAAATTCCAAATTACACTGTTCATCATCGTCCTCAATTCCGCCGCCACGCCCCTGCCGCCGTCGACAGCCACCCGTCGGCTGATTTCTACATCGCCGCAAACCATAGATCCATAACAACAGTGGATCTCATCCTCCGGGGTCCATCGACGCAGTCGATCTCCATCGCCGACGACCTCCAAGCACCTGTCGGAACTGCTGGGCCTTGACGACACCAGATCGGAGCTCCGCCGCCTGATCCAAACTCCGCCATCATCACCGGGAAGCCTCCGCCGTCGAACTCTGCAAGTCGGCACCAAATTCTGCCGCCGACAGTCCTCCGCCGCCGACAACAGCGGAGCCCACCGCTGCCCCTCCTTCAGATCCACCGCCATCACGTCCCCGGTACACCTCCAACACATCCGCCCGCCCCCGACCTCCGCCGCCAACATCACTGTTCATCTTCTCTCTCACTTCATCAACAGAAGCAGCACCAATCGACCACGCCTCGCCGCGAGAAATTTGTGCCCTGATCTCGCCATCCTCGCCTCTGCGACTCATCGACGTCAACAAATCTTGTCGATTTCTCCTCCCAGAGACAAGCATCACTGACGATCTGCACCACTGACGTCCGCGACCTTGTCCTTGCCTCCGATCGACGAAGCACCGCCCTCGCCGCCTCTTCCTCCGTCGGATTTGCCGCCGAAGAAGTCCCCGCCCTCGTGATCTCACCCATCCCCAGACCCAAGCCCCGCCGGATTGTTCCGACCTTCGCCGGAGATCTCCAACGCCGCACCCAACATCGTCGACGCCCCAGATCCCGTCGACTTCCTCCCAGGCTCGTCGGCGCTCGCAGATCCACGTCGCCCTCTCCCTGGACTCGTCGGGCCTCCCGAAGGCTCGATTCGACCTCATCGGAACAGGGCCAGTCCCTGACGTCGTACTTCCCCGTGTCGCACCGCCACCATTGCCGTGTCCTCACAGAAGCTCCCTCACCGGAGTTTCTTCACCAGGTAGCTCCACCTATCCGTCCACCGCTCCGACGCCGTCGCCGCGTCCGTTCTGCCCTAGCTGCGCCCGCGAACGAAGGAGGAAGTGAGAAATTGGGTTCGGGTGAGAATTAAATCAAACCTGTTGTTTTATAACCCAACCCAGAGGCTTACTGGACTGGGCTTGAGTCCAAATCTCTTGGGTGGGCCGGATCCAAACCCAACCATCCCATTTTAAACCCGTTTGGGTTTTAAAAGAATTCATAGCGGGTTGCGGGTCCGGGTTTAGACGGGTTGAGTGATTATAAATTGAACCCAACCCGATCCACTTAAAGTGACGTCACTGCTGATGTCAGCAACCGAGTTAACCCACTGAGTTGACTCAGCCCAGATCCAGTTCGTCCAGACTCAGTCCCAATCGCAGCGTCACTTCAGACAGCTGTTCAGGGCTCATTTCAAGTCCAAATCGAGCCGTTTTCGAGGCAGTGGATTCGTGACGACCAGTACTACGCGCCTACAGCAGTCTCATTCAGGTTTGAGCTACGGTCGCCTTCCCAGGGTGAACGACTCCACCTCAGGTGATATCACAACTTGACCTAGTTCATTAACTGTTGATTACTTGCAACTACTATACGGATTGCTATAATTTGTTGGTAGAAATGCTATTTGCTTCGATCTAGTGGTTGCATCTTTTCATCATTTTAGGAATGCATTTTTATTTACATGTAAGCCTTAAACTTTAGGAAATTTTTTGTTTAGTCCACACATTTAGTTTAATTGACTTTAGGACTCTTCACTGCATCTGCTTGCTTGCTTGAGTCATTATGACTAATCAGAATTATAGGGACTCCCACTTAGACCAGCTACACAATCTCCATCAGGGTCATATGTCTGTTCATGAATACATTACCATATTTAAGGACTTAACCCATCGTAGTGAAGTGAGAGAACACCCTTCTGAGACTCTAACTAGATTTATTTGGGGTTTACGACCTAAAATAAAACGTGCTATGATTACTGGCCCCTATGACCTAGTTACCGTTGAAGATGCCTTTGAAGTTGCCTTAAATTGGATTTGACTTTCAAACGCTAATCAATGCCAAAGTCAAATGTTCTAAATGTAAGGCTATGGACATTATAATTATCAATGCCCCTGGGAGAGTCAACATGTTAGAACTGTGCCCACTGATGAAATTGACGATTCGAAGGATGTTAAGGATGACCAAGTTTCTTCTAAAACTCTTAATATAATTGAAGACATAGCAGTTGATTTTGTCACACAGATTAGTGATGAAATTCTCCTGTCTTTTGATAGTGCCAATGATGACGTGGACGAGACAGTAGAGCCTAATATACCCCCCACTGTGCCTGATCAGCCATTCGAGTCTCCTTGTGTTGAACCTAGTTTTATGGTTATTCCAATCAATTCCTCTTTTAAGGAGTCACCTGAATTTCTTGCCAAGGTCCAACAAATGGTTTCTAATACTTCTTTTTCGGGTTATTTAGAGTTTGTGTCCGAGTCCCGTGTACCTCCATCGTTAGATTTGTGTCCTTCTAGGCATATTATATCTCTCATTCTCCCATCGTTAGAAGTTATGCTTAGAATACCTCCTGCTTTGCATCTGCCTGTTGCATATATTGATGACATCACTAGACCGATAGCAAATTGCCATGATACCCATAAATTTGCTGCATACCCATATAGTATTTTGCAGGAATTTGCAGTTAATAATAGGGTGATGGTTACGAGTCACTCTGAGGCCACGAGAAAGTTACACGCTTGGCGTAAAGATTTCGAAATGACTCTGAAGAGGATTGCGTACATTGCTTACGAGTTGGATAGCTCGTGGGATCCTGGTATCAGCTCCGTCTTCAGCCAGGATGATGCGCCTCGCTCTACTCTCGGAGCCTTGATCGTGCTACTATCTTCCACAACCGATCTGTCAGGGAGACCAGCTCCTCTTCCGCCACCATGGTCTCGACATGATGTACTCATGCTGCTGCCACGACCACCACCTTGGCCCGATTGAGATGCTTCGTGAGGATAGTCCTCACTCGACAGGGTCGAGTTTCTCCCACCCCGAGGGAATTGATGAGGACATCACGCAGTTCTTTATCTTGTCATGCCTTAGCTTATTCAGGGGATTTAGCATTTTGTTCCAGCCTTATTTGAGTGTAGCTGTTTTTAGCTTTATTTGTGTTCCTTGTGGGCGTTTAGTACCACATCGGTTATTTCCCAGTACTCCTCTCTTGTAAAGCCTATATAAGGCCCCCTAGACTATTTTGTTGAGATGGATGAATGATTAAAACTTTTCCTCAAATTACTTTGTTAAATTCTTGAGTTCAGCTGCTCTCGAGTTTAGGGTGAGAAGCCCGTGCAAGGGGTGGAAACCCAAATTTTATCTTTTCTCAATTTAAATTTTGGTTACGATTTGAAGGTGATTGCGATCCAGTTGGTTTTACATCAGATATTGGCTTATGTTGCACCTTTTCTTTTTTTAAGGTTTTCTTTCTTAACAACCTGGGTTTGGCCCAACTTTTAAGTCAAACTCAATTCGTTATTTTCCCAAGGGGTAATCGAATCCTAGCTTTTTCCAAACTCAGGACCTGCTCGAAAAAAAGGAGAAGGGGGGGGGGGCGAGAGAGAGAGAGGGAGAGAGAGAGAGAGAGAGGTGCTGGATGTGGAGTGGAAGAAGAGAGAGGAAGACATAGATACTCTGTTGCTCCGCTTCTTCATACCTTCTTTTGCAGAATTACATGTATGAATTTTCAAGTTTTTGACACTATTACAATTGTTTTCAATTTGAAATTTCAATTTGAAACTGTTCCTGACGCTCCTTTTTCTTTAGTTTAGCTGTTGTTATTATCCTTCATCTTCATCATGCTGCCGTTGTTGCCACTGTTGCTGCTTCTCCTTGTTGAATTTTTCTTCTTCTTCTTCTTCTTCTTCTTCTTCAGTTCTTCTGCTGCTATTCTTCTTTCCATTGCTACGGGCTGCCACTGCTCCTTCAACTCTTCTTCTACCTCCGCACGCTGCTGCTACTACCGTTTCTTTCTCAGTTCCTCTTCGTCACTTCTTCATCCTCCTCCCTCCGCTGCGCTGCCGCTGCCGCGCTGCCGCTGCCGCTTTCACTGTTAAAAACTAAACTTCAATCATTTTGAATTGAATCTCATGGGATTGCACATATTCTATTTGTAGTGTAACAACTTTGTTAGCTTTGTATTGTTGATTATATTAGCGCAGTGCACCAAGTCAACTGGCCAACTTTAAGGTTCTTGTTTCGTATGATATTGAGTCATTGACTTTAAGTCTATAATTTTAAGCTTGCTTAATTCTCATATTATGTTGATTGCTCTTTTGTTTTGTCTTTTTATTCTTTTTTGATAGAATGTCTACAGGAGCATCTAATAAGGCCCACACAAACTCTAAGCCTGACAAAGATCCTCTAAGGGGACATGTTGAAAATTCAAAACTAATAAATTGAAGTGTAAGTTTTGCATTCACAATGTTAGTGGAGGTATTAGCCACTTCAAGGAACACGTGGCAGGACAAAAGGAAAATTGTGTGCCATGCTTTAATGCCCTCGATGATATTAGGAGTAGGGCTAAGGGCATGTTGGAGACAACAAAGGAGGCAAAAAAAGCAAAAGAAGCAAAGTTGCAATCATTACAGAGTGAGGTTTCAGAGATGACGACATTGAGATGGAGGCTATGGAGCAAGGGCCTTCCTCAACAATCTTTTCCGAAGCTCAAAGCTCCAAGGGCCATTGGGCAAGCATGTGATTCTGATGACGCCACAAAAGTAAGGGTAACAAGGGAAAGGGTGCACAAACAACCTTAATGCACATTGGAAGACAAAATGCAAGGGAGGATAGATATGAATGGATTGCAAGTTGCATATATGAAACTGGTCTCCATCTAACATTGTTAATCATTCTACTTTGATACAAATGATGGAAGCTGTTGGGAAGCATGGTCCAAATTTGGAAGGACCATCTCCTCATGAGCTAGTGACAAAAATATCTCCCAAGGAGGTGGAAGAGAAGAAGATTGGGTTATACCCCTTTATAGAGACTTGCAAGATCCACGGTGTAGTCTCGTTACCTATGCTTGGACAGATCGAAAAAATAGGAGCATTATGAACATGGTGCTTAATTGTTATGCACGAACAATGTTGTATGAATCTCACAACACTTCTGGTAGTATACATGATGAAAAATTCATTTATGGCTTGGTAAATGGAACAATTGCTAAGTTGGGGGGGCGCATCTGTTGTACAAGTTGTGACCAATAATGTGTCTTACAACTTGAATGCAAAGAAGTAGTTAGATGTGAGGCGCCCCAGTGTTTTTTGGACTTGTTATGCAGCACACAATCAATCTTATGTTCAAATACACTGGAGTCATCAAGCCGGATAGAGTGCTAACTTGATGGCTAGGACTGTCACTGTTTTTATATGCAATCACATTTTAACTCTAGGCTTGATGAGGAGTTATATGAACTCTATCAGGCCCCGAATCACTAGATTTGCGCTGCATTCCTTTCTCTTCAAAGCCTTCACATCGAGCAGTAGCCAACAACAATATGAGGAGGAAGAATTGAAAGAGAAGTGGTAGTGACATCAATGGAAGAAGAAGAAGAACAACAACAGAAGAAGAACTGAATAAGAAGAAGAATAAGAAGAGGAGGAAGAACTAAAAAAGTAGAAGCAGTAGCACCAACTACATAGACAACATGAGGTCAGAAGACTAACAATAGTAGCAGAAGAACTAAAGAAGAGTAAATTGGAAAAAATGTAATAGTGCCAAAAACTTGAAAAAAATCGTACTTGTAATTCTGTAAAAGAATCTAGAGCAGTAGGGGATCTATATGTGTTTTCCTCTCTCTCTCTCTCTCTCTAGCGGCTGCTGAGTTTGGAGAAGGCTAAGGTTCGATTTCCCCTTTTGAGGTAAGTTGGGTTTGTGCTCAAAAGTTGGGTCAAGACCACATAAAACACAAAAATCGAAAAGGTGCAACATCGATCATAGCGGGTTGATACATATCGGCCAATATTGGCTCAACCTGATATGCCCGAATTTTTTAATTGTATGGTATTGGTTGAGTCCAAAACTGATATATCGGTCATATGTTGGCCATATTGGCCGATATCATGGTTCACAGTCGCGGTCTCGACCGCCGACTCGGTGGGCACTGAGACGGATCGGTCTCGGTGACTCGGATCGGTATCGTGCGATGCGCGCAAAACACTACATAGAAAGCTCAAAAAATTCTGAAAAAATCACAACAAATCTTAAAAATGTAGACATGTCCAAAATATATCACCTAGCACACTAAACATAAAGCGAATATATAAATACACGCATCGTCGGTATAAGCATATCAAAATACATGCACAATATAGTAAATTGCACAAACTACATTCATAAATACATGCTAATGTAGTTATTTCCACATTGAATTGCGATGAGGCACAAAATCTTCATCATAATGTCGAGTCGATCGAGTCAACTCCTATTCTCGGCCGAGTCGGTTTCTTCTGAGTTGAGTCGATCGACTCGTGACTCGGACTCGTCTCGGAGTGGGCCGAGACGGATACGACTCGGCTGACTCGTCTCCGACTCGGCCGAGTCTTTGAACCGTAACTCATATTGACGGGGGACCACTCATATTCATGTTCTAAATCGTTTATTGAATCGTAAAACTCGCTGAATGCAAATTTCCATCCTACATGTCAAGAACTTAAAAAAAACACGGGTTTTAAGATCATTACTCACTGTTCATTTTAGATCATGATATGCATATGCTAGAAAGAATCAATACCCTTGTTTTCGATCCACATGAGTTTTAGGATGTTTAGATTGCAATCAACGGTTCAGATTGTGAAAGAGTGGCCCATATGTATTTTAATAAGTGGGTGTAAATTATTATGTTACAGCTAGAATGTTTAGATCGCAATCAACGGTTCAGATTGTGAAAGAGTGGCCCATGTGTATTTTAATAAGCAGGTGAAAATTATTATGTTACACCATAGGTGTAATATAACCTTATCCACACACACCCACATATGTATGCATGCGGACATATGTATATGAATGTGTTCGTGCGCACGCACGCTCGTGTGTATGTAGACATGAAACATGTTTTTGATGACTGAGTAGATATTTAGTCATGAATGTATAATTTAGTATTTGAATTTGTCTTTTTCTTTGTAATCAATTTTAAGATTGTAGGTGTTGGAGAGGTTACCAAGTTTTGTGCTATTGTATTTTTAACTCATGAGCAGAATGCTGAGAGTATAATGAAGGAGAAAGTGAAAGATCAATTGACATTTATAAGATAAAGAGCACTTTGGAATGATGACGCTTGCGTCTTTCATTGCTTTGTACAATACTTTGAGCTCAAGAAACTGTTGAAGATAATACGAAAAGTATAACAGATGAGACATAAAGTGCCTCGAGAGTTGAGAAAGGCATGATTTGGTGAAAGTGATCTGATGATAAAGGAAATCAAATATATCTTCCCAAGCTGAAATTTGAGGATCTTATGAGTGAGGAATTTTCATTATGTAGATCTACTGATAATGCGAACAGAATAATGTACAGAGATCACGAAAGGATGTAAACTAGTCAAATCATTCGTATCACATGAATTCCTTGTTTATATTAAAAGGTCCATAAATGTTTGTTTTGTCAGATTGATTTGGGAGATAAATCTTAAGTGTCTGGAGGTGCAACACACAAATAAATGAAAATAGTTCATTATGTTATTGGAAGATGGCACTGGTGAAAACAAGAGGAGAGTGGGTAATAGCAAAATTCTGACACACCCTGATGCATTTTTTAGCCTTAGTAGTCTAATAATAGACTTATCAAGAGAATTAGTCTAACCGTGTCCCTGAACTCAATGGTACACTGGTGAGAAGTACGACAAAGGTGACCTGGTTATTGTTTATTGAGGAAGGTGCATGAATGACATGGTTTTAAGTATGGTTTAAATATCACCAGTCAATGATTTTTTGTATTAATATCACCAATGTGGCTGTTAATATTGTCAATACCGGCCCTGATATCAACCAATATTATAGTGTTAATGTCATATTGGCTACCTAAAAGTTTGATGCGATATTTTCAATATATCGGAATCTACCGATGTTAAAACCATGGTCTTAAGTATCAATATGCTGCACTTGAAAGTAAGACCATCTGCATGATAATCATGGCTACTTGCATGTTATGATGTTATTGGAACACTGTTCCAAAGTTGGACATAATCTTGGTCATGCAATGTAACCTGAGTAATGTAGACATTCTAGTGCTGGTATGGGTTTGGTGAAAATACAATGGCTGAATTAAATATTACAGTGAAGAGCTTTGTCCCATAACATTACTGATGTAATGATGTAAAATTTAATTACATGATATTGCTATATCATGTTCTAGAGGCAAAATAGTACATTGAATATAACAGTTAACAAAAACTTGATTATGCAATTGGGACAGTTATAAGGTTTTCTTTTGTAGAGGGCACTTGCCAAATGTTATTGTAATATGAGTCATCATATAATAGCATGTGTAGAAGAGATACACATGTGGCCCATCATATATAATACCAAACCATTGGTTTACGAAATGTTCATCTGTTTTTGGGCCACATCTATGATCATTCATTTATTTAGTGGGATATCATTTAGGTCATGTAAGAACCCCTTCTTCAATATCTCATAAACTATCTACCAAAAAAAAAAAACAGAAGAAGAAAAAAGCAACAGTGGTCGATACCTTCATATTGATATAATACAATGCATGGTGGGCCACCCAAACAACAAAACAACATGACATGTATGTGTGTGTATGTGCGCCCTGAGTAACTTTTCCACTAGTTAGACAACATGATGAAACACCCAAATGAATAATCCATGTCTTTCATAATGATCTACGCCCCAGATGGGATTCTGGCAACATCAAATGAATTTGTTTGTCCTGTTGTCTAAAAGCTGCTCTTTTGAAGTTTTTGAAACATTTATATATGTTGTTGACTTGTCGTAACAGTGTGCAACATCTACTGCATTGACCATTGTGGACTTTAACCATGCAGGAAATGAAAATGTTTATTATGCCTAGGGAATGACCAGCTTCTTTTCATTATATTAGTGTATGCATCATATGTTGTTGCAATATCAGTTAGTATATTTTAGAATACTTAATGTTCTCAATGCTTTATTTAAATGCCATGATTATTTACTATTATTTTTTTTAACTTCATTTGATTGATACTCTTTTTTATTTGCTCAGGGATGGATATAATGACTTCAATACATTCTACATGCAGGTTAGTTGTCATATATGCTTTCTTTATCAAACACTTTGTAAGTGTTTGTTATAATCACCATCAAATTTGAGCCATTCTTTTGGTGTTTTGATCAATGTGATGAATCGATATGATTATTAAAAATTCTTTTATTTCATTTGACCTTTTGTTGATGGTCCTAATGTCACATTGGTCCTAAATAATAGATGTTAGATAGATATGTATCTTTTGTCCCATTGAATTAAATATAATTTAAATGGGGGATCCCATGATCAAAAGCGTTATAAACTTATAATTACCTGGAAGCTGGAAGGAGCAAAACGTAACCTCTAGCAACAGTAAAGCTAGAGGAAAGAAACGTTCACAATTAACAATCTCCACAATCATCTCTCCATTTCCCACTCATAAGTACAACCTGCAAAGCTAAAATGGTCCAATTTACATGCTACCATGAAAAATGAAAGTGCCAAGTCAGGGCAATAAATGCGCAAATTAGGAAAATTGATTGGATCATAGTTAATGGGGGCAATGGGAACTAGAGAGAGATACTTAAACATACTTGCATGGAGGCAATTAGGAAGGATATTTTAATGCTTCATATTACCGAGGAGATGACCTTTAACAGAGTTGAATGGAATAAAAGAATTTATGTAGCCGATCCCAAAAGTTTAGGATAAAGGATTTGTTGTTGTTGTTGTTGTTCTAAAACAAGGTTTATGTGTGTGTGCGACCTCTGATAGCATGTGCACATTGCATTCTGCACTCTAAAAGAACAAACACCTTTGTATGCGGGTCCATACGATTTATGCATTTGCATATGCCATCTATGGGGTCACATACATGAATTTTATGCGGTTTATGTGCTCCAAAACTAAAAACTTGTGCGTGGGATATTCTTTAAGTAGTTAATAACTACTTTATGTGATTGTTGATGATGAATCTGTTTTTATGTAGTTGCTTTGCTTGGTAATGCTAAGTAGTAGATATATGATAATTGATGAATGATGATGAATTATTAAGTAGTGATTACAATTTACATCATTACATGTTTATTGCTTTTTATTAAATTGTCTAATAATTTAAGATAGTGATTACAATTTACATCATTACATGTTTTTATTGCTTTTTATTAAATTGTCTAATAATTTAAGTTGAAGATTCAATATTATGAGCATCTTTTAGTTTGATACTTCAATGATATATTAAAACTTCATTTCCTGGTATATTAAAACTTCATTTCCTGGCAATCTCGCATAATTCATGGGTGAATAAACTGATTATGCGCTATGCATTGCTAGACTGCATGCATTACAACACTACATTTAAACACTGGTTGTTGTTAGCATTTTTCATGCCACCGTCTCTCATCAACAAAATATGAAATAAATCTGCATTGATTTGCATGCATTTAGGCAATATCAAGAATAAGTTGCAAGCATACTAGAAACAAACTATATTCTTGATAAAGAGTGCCGTGCAAAAACTGTGAAATTTTAGAAATATGATACAAACACGATGATATGGGAAGCTTTAAAATAGGATAGGTGATGTGGAATCAGATACCAAATAAAGAATTTAGGATTTTGGATATGATCACAGGTCGCAACTTGGATCTCGGCTTCACCACCAGTTGAAACGATCAAAGATAGACTGAATCAAAACAAAAGCAAAGCTTATATCCAATATTCAATAATCATTTATTTATCTAACTGAGTCTCTAAATAGACTCTTACTGAGAAGAGTTTCACCATGTGGTACTAAACACTGGACTCAATGAAGCACTACGAAATAAAGAAAACTCGATAAGCTAGACCTAATCAGGACTCCTCAAACGGACTCAAACAGAACTCGACCCCGTCGAGTATGGCTGCAAATGGCTCATAGAACTCCAACAGATCCGGGTCTAAGTGCTGCAGGTCTTCTCGAGTAATCCATGTATCGTCAGATTCTGGACGACCTTTCCAATGTACTAGATACCATCTGCAACTACCATCCCTAGTAGAGATGATCTGTTCATCTTTTATGCTATCAATTTGTTTTGCTGTATATATGTTAATTGTTGTTGGTAGTGGGGGAAAGTAGGGTCCCTCAAACAAAGGCTCGGGGGTAAGCTCATCAAGATCCACAAGTGGATTATCAGGGTTAAAAGGAGGACCTTTATAAGCTACGAAGTCTGATATATTAAATAACGAACTAATCCTAAAATCCAGAGGTAAATCATTACATAGCATGCATTTGAATTAATTTTCTTAAGGATTTTAAAAAGGCCAGCACTACGAGAGTTAATTTCTTAACAGCTCCGGGTGGGAACTGTTCCGGACGATCTCGAATCATTACACAACCACCCTCTTTAAATTCAAGGTGCCTACGGTGCAAATCAGCATAGGATTTATACTGAACTTTATTTTTTTGAATTTTCTTGGTGATTTCTTTATGCAAATCATGTATATGCGATGCAAATGCCGATGCTGACTCGGACACTCTAGGATGCTGTGTCATGAGAATAAGATCTATAGGCTTTCTAGGTTTGTAACCGTGCACTACTTCAAATGGACTCATGCCTATGAACCTATTACACGAACTGAGCAGTGGGTAAAGTGAGGATCCCAATTTCGCAATGTTTCATCGACTAGACATCGTAAAAGATTTTCTAGGTTCATGTTAACCACTTCAGTTTGACCGTCTGTTTGGGGATGAAAAACAGTGAAAATTTGAGCTTGATCCCCATCTTGTGTCATAGAGTTTTCCAAAAGTAACTCATGAACTTGACATCTTTATTCGACATAATGGTTTTGGGTAAACCTTGCAGCTTAACTACTCCATCAAAGTAGATCTGAGCAAGTGTGGAGGCATTAGAAGTCTTGCTGCATGGTAAGAAGTGAGCCATCTTTGAAAAACGGTACACAACCACAAATATAGAATCATGCTTCCTGATAGTCTTTGGAAGTCGAAGCATGAAATTCATACTCACGTCTTACCAGGGGCGGTTTGGCACGGATGCCAATATTCTGTTTTCGCTGCTTGGCCAATTGGCAAGTGCGACATTGCCCTATTAACCTCGCTACATCTCTTTTTAGGCTTAGCCAGTAAAACAAACTTTCTACTACTGCCTCTATGGTCTTTTCTCGTCCGAGGTGATCAGCAAGACCCCCAGCATGCAATTCCCAAACAAGATAGTCTTGTAGTGAGGCACGGGGAATGCATAACGTGCGAAATCGAAATAGATAGTCATCTTGAAGTAGGAAACCATCTATCTCCTGTGTCACCCCTTGCTTTAAAGCACCAAAAATCTCTATAAAATCGGGGCATGACACGTACTCTTCCTTGATTCGTTCGAAACCTGCTATCTCAGCGTTCAGTTGTTCACACATGTACGTCGACTGAGCATATCCGCTACCTTATTCTTAACTCCAGATGTGTGCTTCAAGGTATACGTGTAGTCTTGCATAAACTCAACTTATCTACCGTGCTAGAACTGCATTTCTTCTGTGAGTTAAGGTACTGTAAGGCTTCATGGTCCGAGTAAAGAACAAATTCATACGGTAAGAGGTAATGTCGCTAATGGCGTAATAATTGCACAACCGCATAGAATTCTTTGTCGTACGTGGATTAATTCAGTTTAGCTCTGCTTAATTTTTCACGGTAGAAGGCAATTGGGTGCTTTTCTTGACTGAGTACTCCACCTATGCAATGCCTGAGGCGTCGCACATAACTTCGAACGCCTTGGAGAAATCAGGAAGTCCATTACAGGCGCTTCGATCATTCGTTGTTTGATTTTCTTGAATGTCTTGGCAGCGGTAGCGGACCACTAGAACTCTTCTTTCTTCAGGCAATCCGTAATTGGGGCCATAATAGTTCTGAATCCCTTTACAAATCGCCTATAGAATGTCACCAGCTCATGAAAACTTCTAACTTCTCTGATAGTTTTAGGCTCTGGACACTCTATAATGCTTGAATTTTCTGAGGATCAGCTGAAACCTCTTGAGCGGATACAACAAAGCTCAAGAATATGACTCTGTCAGTCATGAAACACATTTCTTAGGATTTGCGTACAATTGCTCGTTTCGCAGCTCATGACATACTTGCCTGAGATGACCCACTTGATGCTCCAGTGTCTTATTGTAAATCAAAATATCATCAAAGTAGACGACAAGAAATTTACCCATAAGGGCCTTAATACTTGTGTCATCACTTGCATGAAAGTGCTGGGAGCATTTGTCAAACCCCAAAGGTATGACCATCCACTCATATAGACAATAGTTGGTCTTGAAAGCGGTCTTTCACTCATCTCCTGGACGAATCTGAATTTGATGGTAGCCACTTTTCAAATCGATTTTTGAGAATATAGTGGCTCCAATCATGTCCAACATGTCATCCAGTCTGGGGATTGGGAACTGATATTTGACGGTGATCTTGTTGATTATCCACGCACATTCTCCACGATGCGTCTTTTTTTGGGGTTAGCAATGCGGGCACTGCACACGGACTCATACTTTGTTTAACGAACTCTTTATTCAAAGCTCGTCAACTTGCCTTTTGAGTTCAGCGTGTTCTGCTGGATTCATTCTGTAGCGAGGCAAGTTGGGAAGAGAAGATCCCAGAACTAAGTCTATGGCGTGTTGGATATCATGCATATGAGGTAGACTATCCGGGAGTTCTTCTGAAAAAACATCAACAAATTCCTTCAATAAGGGGATTGCTGCCGGAGAATTCTGTTCCGGAGAATCATCATTGATTTCTCTAGTAATAAGTGCGATAACTGTGGACCTTTTAGCAATCTCCTTATCAATAAGTTTGTTACTGATCAACGTTAACACCTTCTTACTGCTAGATATTCAGTCTGCTTAGTCTCAGGTGTGAGCTGAGTTGGTCGCAACGGGGCCAATTTGATCTTTTTTCCTCATGAACAAATGAACATGAGTTTGGACGTCCATAGATAGTGACATCTTGGTCATATAACCAAGGTCATCCCAAAATGATATGACTTACGTCTATGGTGATTACATCACACCAAATTTTGTCCGAGTATGTGGCAAATAGGGTCAGAATAAGCACCTATCTTTCACATCAATGGACGCAGAGTTTAACTTACCCATGACACCTTGTATGGTTGAGGACGGGGAACAATATTTAACCCAAGTTTAGTTACCATGCCTGAGGTGACGGCGTTGACGCAACTTCCACTATCAATGATGACCCAACAATTTTTATCACCAATTTTGGTTTGAAAAATTGAAGTTCTATGTCAGTCGTCATTTTCTTTAGGTTTTAGCCAGGGCGCACCTCGCCACATTCAGGTGACGGGTAATTTTACCTACATCGTTAAACGACGCAGAGTGCATGCTCAAAACACATCCCAAGGTGATGGTCTGATCAACATTAAAATCATCTCCCAAACATCTTCTTCAAGTTCATGAATAATTTCATCTAAATCGTCCTGATCACTGTCCGCTTGAGTCTCAATAATCAACGTTCTTAACTTACTCGGACATTTTGCTGAGATGTGACCATACCTTGGCATTTGAAACATTGAGTCTGTTGAATGGATCTAGACGACTCACCCGCGATTCCTTTGCTTTTGTCTTCGCGCTTAGGATTGGAGCTGCTAGGTCCAAAATGAGACTGAGATTGTGCTGGATCAGGTTGATATTTAACATTGTTTCTGTTGGGATTGTCCCTATAATCAGGGTGTCTGGGGAAAGAGGAAGCCTGGAATTGATTTACTCTTGGACAACTTGAATAGCTTGCTCTAAGACAAAGATATCTCTAACAATTAACTCACGTTTAAGCTTATCCTTAAGTCCTGAACAAAATCTAGATAAGACTATGGTATTAGACTCATCCTCACCACATCTCACTAAAAATTGATCAAATTTCTTGATATACTCCGATACTCATCAATTGCCTTGAGTCAAACGTTGCCACTGGTCAAGCAGGCGTTATTTGTATGACATAGGCAGGTATTTCTTTTGGAATTTCAGTTTCGTCTCATCCCAAGTTTGAATCGCTTCTTGATGTCTGAGTCTCATCAGTTTCTCTACATTCGTCTACTATTGTCTAGCCTGATCCACTAGTTTCATTTTGGCAAACTGAATTTTTCTTTCGTCAGACGTATCATATCAGTTAAAGTAGCGGTCAATGTCAGAATCCAATTGAGGAAGATTTGGGGATCCAACTGACCATCGAAAGTGGGTGCCTCAAGTTTTGTGTTCTTAAAGTTCGCTCCCGTAAAGTCATTTTCGTTGTTATTCCTAGGGTGGTGAGGTCCAACATGAAGTCCATTATCACTAACATTGTCGGCAGTCTTTCTTACCCTTGTCTTTCTCAAATCTTGCTCCATGTTGTCCATCCGAGTGTTTAACCTTTTTATAAGTCTGGTGAGGTCGTCTCGTGTGGATTTCATTTCAGGAGTTGGATCGTGGGGGTGGTATTCTGTTCCACTATGTGTGGTTATGTAACAGGGTGTCTGGATGCAAGATGTAAGACACAATGCAAAAGTTTGAAAAAAATGATCAAAGAAATACCAACTAGTATGAAACCTAATGCATAATGATCAATAATGATAAATTAGCAAGTAATTCAGTCCAGGTATGCTGTAAGTATCCCATTACTCATTTTCATCTAGGCAACAAAAATTTAATTGAAGTGATCAGGTATTAGAATTTTTTTTTTGCGTAATGTTGATCGTTTTAAAATCCAAAATAAATTGTTCTTTGCCTAAAATAAGGAAAAGTTCTAGTAAATAAAGTCATCAGATTCACTCGCTCACAATTTATAAAGTAGACAACGACAGGTTGATAGCATAAAAGATGGATCAAAAAGGATGCATTAGGTAGCTAACACATATTCAAAAAGTAGAACTGATCGAGTTAGGAATTACCTTGAAATTACCTGTATTGAGGAGAAGTAATTCACCCACAACTCTGGGCAGTAGTGCTTTGAGCTGCGAAGCCGCTGTCTTGATAACTGCGTGAATCAGACGTGAATCAAGCAAGAAATGACCTCTGGAAGATTGGTGCTGAAACTATATTATACTGACTCAGTCGAGTCAACTCAGTTAACTCAGTATGGGACAGAAGAGGGGGATTTAGGGATTTGTGGTGAAATTTTGTAGAATTGGGGAAGAATAGAGATTTTGGGATTGGGTATGACACAGATCGCAACCCGGGCCTTGGCTTCACCGCCTGGTTCGATTAATTCATGAAATTAAATCAAACGACACAATTTCTATAGGGAAACATTTTTAAGCAAATAATCATTCATTTTCAAAGTCCACTACATGACTATATATAGCCTACAAAACGTGCACCACACGTGCAATTATTGATAAGATCAAATCTAACTAAATTTAGATTTAAATAACTCCTAAATCTTAACAAAATCTATCCAAATCTAAACTAAATAAAAATCTAAATCATACCAAATCAAATCAAATCTAAATTCAAATTTAAATTCTAAATCTAAATAAATACTAGTTAATCTGAACCATCCGATTCCCATCATTCTTCTCGGCTTGAAAGTATTCATCTCTGATGAATATAATGCTAAGTAACAAGGTAAGATAAAGACGACAAAAAGTTTCTTTAGGACATGAAGATGACAGGGAAGGATGGAGAAGATCAAAGGAGTGAGGACGAGGCAGTCTTCGCCGGCGTGGAGATCTCAGCGACTACGACGAGGACTTGGTGGAGACTAGACGACATGGGATGGATGCATCAATGGTGATGCGACGACAATGATGAGGTGGAGGCAATGGAGGCATTGTGGCTGTGGCGATGGCGATGGCGATGGCATCCATCTAGAGCTTGCAGATGGGAGTCTGGGGAGAGATGATGAAAAATTTTTTCTAGAAATTTCGGCTCTGACACCAAAATGATGTGGAATTAGATACCAAATAAAGAATTTAGGATTTTGGATATGATTACATGTCGCAACCTGGATCTCGGCTTCACCACCAGTTGAAACAATCAAAGATAGACTGAATCAAAACAAAAAACAAAGCTTATATCCAATATTTAGTAATCATTTATTCATCAAACTGAGTCTTTAAATAGACTCTTACAGAGAAAAGTTTCACTACATAACCAATGTGGTACTAAACACTGGACTCAATAAAGCAATACGAAATAAAGAATACTCGATAAGTTAGACCTAATCAGGACTCCTCAAACGGACTCAAAAGAAGTCCGATTGGACTCAAACGAAAGAACAACGAACAAAGTAAAATATAGGCTATACGGTCCTTCAATAATAACAACTGAATCACAAACAACTAGGGCTCAAAACCAGGCTCAAAGTGGTACCGATGTGACACGACGACGACTGTGCTGATATGTACGTAGAGGAACCGGTGTGATGCCCCCATTAATAGGATAAGCAGGTTTCTTTGAATAAATATATTTTAAATATGTAGATTCACACACTGACACATTACTTGTGTTATCAAGAATATGATTGATATATGATAACATGACTAACATGACGTCAATTAAATCTGTATATAACTAATTACAAAGTATACAGTAGTGTGCTCCACACTTGCATCTTTTTAAATGAGCATCAAGAGTGCAGACAACCAACAAGCAATTGGCAATTCTCTCTTTCATATCTTGTAGCAATCTATGATGCTTTATGCCCAAATAATCCTTATTTATTTATAAAGAAGAAAAATAATGCAAAAGCATCCATTATCTAATTGAATTATTTGCCCCAGCATTTAATGTACAAATTAATTTCTCAGTCTCATAGACATATTAGATACATCTAGGATACGCCAAAAGATCCCTCCAACAAGTATCCATCAAGTACTGGAGTATCGTCTGATATCCAATTCTTATTTGGTATGTATTGCTGAAGGGTATGGATTGTATGTTCCTCAGTTTATATGATCTGCACTTCATAGCTTAGGAAAAAGTTTAGCATGATATGTAAAAGATATGTAAAATAGTTGCAAAGGTTACCAAATAGTTTGAGTCTTGTAGTCAGGATATTTCTTATTGAGTTTCCAAAATGAAATTTAGAATGCCTCTAGGCTAGCATGACCTTAATTCCAAGATTCATAGTGGTTATGGATATGGACTTCCAAACTAGAGTGGAGAGATTGTAATTGTTCTACAGACAACCAAGGTTCTGGTGATTTTTTCTATGGAATGTTTAACTAGGTAAAAATGCCTTGACTCCTATGAGATTGCACTCTACGGAAGTATCTTAGAATTGGTAGCTCAACAGATACATACATACATCCATGCATGCATGCATGCATGCATGCATACATACATTGACTGCTGTATTTTGTCTTTTTAATGAATAACTGAAGGAATTCTATAGTGATTATTGATCTTAGCAGGAAATGTATAATCTATGTGATTATTGATCTATGTAAGCTGGATAGTTTATGATTTATGTTATTTGACATCCTGTTGCAAATTAGAAATAAATGCCATACAGTATTTGTATACATATAATTGTGCATATAGATATGTATGCATATTTGTTTAGCAGAATCTCTACCGTTCTGTTGTCAATATGTTTGTATTCATGGCAAGTAGGCCCATTGAGGATTCTGATTGTCAACTTCTTCGACTTACTGGACGGTAGACTCATAGCTAGTTGAAGCTGAACCATATTTTGATCCATATCTTGTTATCTTTGTGAGAAATGGTGTAACATTTAGCAACTTGCTAAATAGGGTAATCCAATTATTTGATGTCATAGAATAATCTAGTTATGAGGCACCTCTGGCTGTTGCTATGTTTAATGAATCGAGCCAGACTTTTAAGGATTGTGGCACTGTTATCAGCCACTGCTCTCCACACCCACCCCACACAACAAAAAGGAAAGAGGCTCATCATCTATGATTACTCTCTCTTCATGTCTTAATTGCATTTAGTTCATGGGATCTTAAGATCACTATATTCTAAAAATGGTTTACACACACAAAGTATTTTGCCCTAGGCCTTGTCTTGTATCTCATTAGGGCAACTGTTGATGACACTAGGGTTTAAAAGTGGTTCAATTTTGTGACATTAGGGTAAGCTGTTGATGACCATTGTGATCAGTTTCTCTTTCTTATGTCCCCCCCTGTTTTCTATTTCTGTCCTAATTACATCTAGTGAATAATATGCTATAACAGTTAGGTACCAAGTTCTGAATTCCAGCTGGCTTATTAGTGCGAATCTTTGGTTATGTTCACTAAAATGCACTCATTATCATGATCATCAATTTTTCCCATTAACGGCTCCATGAAAGATTTGATAGTTTTATGACCATCACCTTTACGTCAACCTTCTCATAAGTAGTGCTGATTTCCTAGCTAAAGAAACTATGACAAGAGGGGGTTTCCCATATTTCTAAACCAGTTGGCATCCTTCAAATTCTCTTGGATTTAGATGATAAATTTGTTATAAGGAAGTGCATTCAACTCTAAGGCAAACATATAACAAAAATGAACACTAACAAACTTAATCTTGCATACTTCGTATATTTAGTTTAGAAAGCAGAATTCATGTTTAGGGACAGATAACATTAATGCATGCTTACCCTAAAGAAAAGGGAAAAGAGAGAGAAGGAAATAGGTTGTTGCCAGCCCGATATATGTAAAAGACCTGACTTCTCAAATTAAATTGCAAAAATAAAAGGGACATGGATTTTCTTAAGCAAAATATGTTTCTTCACTCTGTAGGATTTCTCTAGGACCTAAATTAACAAGACTATGTCTTTATGTTTTACCTGTTTAGTTGTTTTGTATAAACACCTTGATCAAGTCTCGTGCCTTACAATATTTTATTGACAGTTCAACTTTGCAGTGCTCATAATTTTCCTCCACCTATGATGATCTTAAAAAAATTCCAAATTTCCTGGTTAATGCAGTTACCAGATAATTCTGAGCATGATTTATTTGATTGCCCGCCAACCATGCCATTTACAGATACATACTACCTTTTCTGTCTCTTACATGAATTCACTTGGAGGATTCATCTTATATGTTCACTTATTGTGTCATTGTGCAGGCTGCTTCAGGGACAAAAGGAGGTTCAAGTGGCTCACCAGTCATTGATTGTGGCGGAAGGGCGGTAGCCTTAAATGCTGGGAGCAAGTCATCGAGTGCTTCTGCCTTTTTCCTTCCACTGGAACGAGTTTGTTTCCTTTGGCCCTAACTAACTGGTGTTCTGCATTTTTATAGATTCATATTTATTTAGTATAACATTTTCCCTTGTAAGTTTCTGAGTATGTTTGATTTGTGCTACTATCCATAAAATGTCTTTGTCTGTCAATGTGGTTAGTAAACTAATATGGTAATCTAATATGGGACATTAAAAAACCATCATTTTTGTATTGACAACATGATTATGTTTTTTTTGTTTTACATTCTGTCTATTTTCGTCATCATCACCGTCCAGACCTTTTCCTATCAAAATTTGTTCATCGGTGGAACACAGGCTGAAAAAGTCAAGAAACCAAGTTATTTTGACTGGTTGACAACCTGAAGTCAAATCTTCTTCTAATCAAAGAGGTAAGACAATAAGATTTGCTGTAATGAACCATATTATAGGTCTAATGACAAATCTTATTGATGGAAATTACCTGTGGTGGCAATGGCGGTGGTTCTTGATGTATCAACTTTGTTTTTGAGTCATCAAAGTAGAAAGAAGTATAATTGGCTAGGTGGAGAGGCAGGAATAGTTATGATTTTTTTGGGTTTGACAATATAACCCATAGTATGCTACATATCAAATTCTCATGAGATTCTCGTGGTGTACAATTGTCAGAGCAGTGCAGTGAAAAGATTCTCGTGATGTATCAACTTTGTTTTTGAGTCATCAAAGTAGAAAGAAGCATAATTGGCTAGGTGGAGAGGCAGGGATAGTTATGATTTTTTGGGTTTGACAATATAACTCATAGTATGCTACATATCAAATTCTCATGAGATTCTCGTGGTGAACAATTGTCAGAGCAGTGCAGTGAGAAGATTTTGATAATTAGCCCATGTCATACTCACAAATGAACTCCTTCCGGTGCATAATTAGTAAAATAATAATGTGAGGGTAGCTATCTTCTTAATTCCATTACACGCCTACACAGAGTATGAGGATGACTTTTTAAAACAGTTGGCACTGACCTCTAAGATTTTTTCCCCACTAAAGTATCCTTGGATTGTAGGATCATCAGGATTCATCTAATATTTCTTTATCCGATTTGCAACATCCTTGTAATTTTCTAGGCTATTCATTCCGGCTTTTAATGTCGTACATTTTTAGCTTTTATATAATAAGATTGAACTTTCAATGTACCTAACCCTTACAATATGTGTTGAAAATATCTATATAATGAAATCAAGCATTTTTAAGTCTGCTCCTTTTCTCAATGATCTTAGTAAACAAAAACTACAAATGTTCATGATGTGCCGAAAGCTATATCATATAATAACAACAATTAATTTGAGTTATGCATGTGGGAGGAGGGCTAGTTACCACTGATTGTGGTTTATTCAATTTTTTTTTTTTCAAAGTTGGTTGATTCTTGAAGCATTATATTAAATTCTGAATAGGACAATTTATTATCCTGGCCAAGAATTGCAGGTTAATTTAATATTCATTACATCTGACACATGGTGGCATTATGGGAAACCTTCCTTTACTTCAAAGCAGATTGTTTCAATCAATCGGTTTTAACTTTCATGGAGATACCAACTTATATTATATGTATGCATCTGTTTGGATAACTGCCTTGAATAGTTAATATTGATTACAGGTTGTGAGGGCATTAGAGTTAATAAAGAAGAGCTGGGTTTCATTTGGAAGCAAGCCCGATGCTGTGACCATTCCGCGTGGTACACATCAGGTTTGTTCATCCTTAGCTCATCTAGTTTCTCATTGCTAAATACTAAAAATAAAACTAACTCTTATCCAGTGATTAATAACATATTAAGATAATAACGACCATCATCTCGTGCGATAAATTAGGGCTATTATGGATATTTCCCCCTCTTTATTACCCTTTCCGTGCCAATAGGTATTTTTGTCCAGCTTTGTTCTTTTAATTTGACATTCTGCGAGTACGTTTTGCTACCTCATCTATGTGAAACTATTTTACTGCTGACTAGTGAAGTTGCATCAGCACTTCCATCCTTGACCTTGAGCTTCTTTCAGAGCAATTGATACTGGTTATATTTGTCTTCTTGGTGTGGAAATGCCATGCTATTAGCTTGTCTAAGCAGCCAAAAAGAGGGTAGAAGGAACTATTCAACATCATAAGTTGCATGTGGGCGGCAGTGTCTTGAAAATGGTTGATTGTACATATCTGAGAAAGCCAGATTTCTTGATCTTCCCTACCTTTTAGGTACTATGGCTGGAAACCGGATGTTAGGAATGGCCTTGCAGGTTGGTTCCCACCTAATAACTTGAGAAATTGATATGGTAGAAACCCAAGGGATAGCCCATCAATCAGATTGCGACCATAGGTTTTAAGTTTAGCCATGACATCATGAATCGTTTTTTGATCTCTTGAGAGTGAGACTATACACTCAAAGATTGCTTAACTAGCAGGCTTGGTCAACTAGTTTTTCATATGACCTGAACCAAACTAAACCATGGGAGAGGCAATTGAACCAATGTATCGGCCTTCTCATCCTTTCTCCTAATCAACTATTGAAGGTATAATGGTAGGGTACCCTTTTCGAGTAAGTAAAACCAGAAATTACTCTAATAAAATTTCCAGACCTGGGCGACCCAAAAAAATAAGTGTATGTCTCATGTATATACAATTATTGTTACTCTCAAAATTATATGATAATTGGGACAAGAGACTGTGTTTAGCTGCAGGTTTGGTTTAATTCAGTTTGTTAATTTGTTCTGCTTTGTGTTTTGTCATTTCAGGTGACCTTTCTTCATAAAGGATTTGATGAAACACGTCGACTTGGACTGCAAAGTGAAACAGAACAGGTACGTTGCTTCTGTCCTGAAGTTACAAATACAAGTCTTATCTTCTAATATTACTATAAGTATCTCTCGCAGTTTCAATGTCTTTTATATTTTTCATCCACTTCTTTACATTCAACATGTTGTGCATTGCTTTTCTCTGTGCTCATGATACTTAGATGGTCAGACATGTATCCCCAGCTGGCGAGACAGGAATGTTGGTTGTTGATTCCGTGGTGAGTTTAGTAATATGTGATACCTTTTGCTAAATGGAGTTGAATTATGTTTTAGTACTTTGTGATCTCCTTGAGGCATTAGTGTAATAATATATATTGCAGGTGCCAGGTGGACCCGCACATAAACATTTAGAGCCTGGGGATGTTCTCATTCATGTGAATGGGGAGGTGAGTTTTACATATTATTATTGATAACCACTTGAGATTTATTATTATTCATAACCACTTTATTGCCTTCTGCACTTATTGATGTTGGTTGTTAATTACATCCTCAATGAAATTATATTGCTAAACTGTAGTGCTTCTGCAAAGACATTTTATGCGCTTATAACGTTGAAGTTGTACTTAAATTTGCAATATGGTTGGTTTCATTTCAACTTTTCCTAAGAGTGATGTTTGGTCATGATTTCCTTGCTAATTTTGCAAACAAACAACAGTGAAATCTAGCTTTTACATTGTGTCTGTCTTAATACTAGTGTCATTCACCCACATGAGCATATGTTCATTTTCGCATTCCTTGCATTTTAGTGCAGGTAGTCACACAGTTTCTTAAACTGGAGACAATACTTGATGACAGCGTAGGCAAGGAGATTGATTTGCATATTCAACGCGGTGGAACTTCCTCGACAGTAAAGTTGATGGTAAATTTGAGGTTTCTCTTGCCATCCCTTCTATGATGCTTAATAAATTCTAGACTTTATAGTTTTTCTTTTTAGGCTCGGATCACTAATGTATTATTGTCTCATTAAATTTAGTTTTAGCTATCTTAGCGGCTATTCATATCATTACTTCAGGTTCAGGATTTGCATTCTATAACACCAAATCACTTCTTGGAAGTTAGTGGTGCAGTGATCCACCCTCTTTCCTATCAGCAGGTAGGAAGATGATGCTTTTTACTTATCTTTATCACTTTGTATCTATGTTATTGGTATCTGAAAGACCCATAGTTCAGAAGTTGCATGTAGGATAACTTTGAATTATATATGTAATACTATTCTGCAGAATGTTACTATGTGGAATTATTGTGGATTTTTTGTATCCTTACTATTACTCTCAGTGATAAAGTTGTGCACCTTATGCAATTATCTGATTATTTTTCAGGCTCGAAACTTTCGTTTTAACTGTGGTCTTGTATATGTTTCTGAGACCGGGTAAGTATCTGATGGTTCAAACAAGTTTTATGCTTTTTCTTAGTTTGTCAATATATACAATATCATTTATGTTACAAATGTTTATTGCAGTATCAGTAATTAGTCGTTATTGGTTCTGTTTCTGTTCTTCTTGTTTGTTACTGTTCTTATTCTTCTTGTTCTTTTTCCTTTTTGGTGGTGCTGGTGGTAGTGTCGGTTTTTCTTACTCAATGCTCTTACCGGTTGCCAATGTATCTGTTTTCTAATATCAATTAAATCTCATTTAAGCTAATCTAGCATGCATAAGAAGTTAAATTTACTGTTGTGTACCCAGTCAGCAAACTGTAATATCTAATACTATCTCATAAAATTATAGATAGCATGTAGATATCTGAACTCTTAACGTGAACCTTGCATCTGAGATACACGTGAAATAACCTGATCTTTTTATTAGTATTATTTTTCTTGAGTGAAATTTATTAAAATTAGTTGGTGAGGGTAAATCTTGCCTTACCTGCGTGCCATCTTTTTTCCAGCTTCTCCAATCTCTAATATACATGCCTTGCTGAATATACATGCCATGTTATTTTTGTTGGTGTGTTTGTATCCACTCTTTTTGAACACCTACTCTTTGGACGAGTATACTTTTTTTTTTGGTTTTATCGATGGTAGAACTCCATTACAAATGTAATGGTAGGGTAGGGTTAACCTACCGAAGTACATGTAATATTGAGTCTATCCTGGGAGATGCCAAATTTTGCACTCGGGTATTTGCGGTTGAGCTGGTGACAAGTAGTTGGTGCAGGGCGATTCCAAAGAAACATGTCAGTCGCCTGATCATTTTGGAATAGATGTTCGTTCCTCCACTGCCATACAGGCCTGATGACATACATTGACGTGGTAAGTGGTACGGCTTGCTGTAATGATGGTTTCTGCTTCACGCGGTGTAGCCAACCATCCCAAGCTTGATTGAAGACCAGAATGGTCGCTGCAGGAAACTCGCAGCAAAAGCCCATAACTGTAGAGCAGTGGACATTCCCATATAACATGTTCAGTTGTTTCAAGGCATTCACAAGTATTGCACGACGGGTCAATGTTCAGGCCCTGAGTTACGAGTGGGGAGGATACGATGGAGAACTTTCCATACAAAGTGTTGCACCTAGGGAGAGGCCACCGCGCGGTGAATTCAACGAAACCGAGTTTCTCGATGCAGTGAAGCCAGGTGCCCCAAGAAGTTGCGATAAGCTGCACAGATGGTATACTTACCTGAATGATGTGCCGTCTAGTTAACAGTGTCTGGTTGATCTGTCTGGGGACAAGGTAGAGAACGGAGGAGTGCAATATGAGAGAGTGGCAACATTGTTAATGCTTTAGTCTCATCCCACAATATGATCATTAGCACAGATAACTAATTCCACAACCTTGGCATTAGACACCATTCTAGAGGGGTATATATCCGGGTACAGGATGAGTTTGCGGCTTAAGCCAAATGTCAAACCAAATTGTGATATTCATCCTGTTGCGAATTGAGTGATTCTTTTGAGATCGGAGTACTGGAAGTACTTGTTGCAAAGCCTGCCATACCCATGAAGGCTTTGTAGGGCACTTTGCGAGGGTGTCATATTGGGCCTGCATGAGGGTAATCCACTGTGTAAACGTATTTGCCGGTTCCATCAAGTATTTGGCCGCTTGCTTACCAATGAGTGCTCTGGCATAGTTTGTGAGGTTCCTCAACTGAAGCCCTCTGGCTTCCCAAGGAGTCGTAGGTCTTTCCCATGCCACAAGGTACAAAGCGGGACCAGGTGTTTTGTCCCTTAAGAATTGTCGAAAAACCTTTTCTAATGTCGTAATAAACTTCCAGTGAATGGGAAAAGTCCTGAAAACATGTGTGGGGATCGATGTGAGGACTGCAGCAATGAAGGTATGACGTCTAGCTGCAGACAATTTGGGAATCAACCGTTGTTGAAGATGGTCCTGTATCTTAGATAGTACATAGACATGGTCATGGTTTGGCGGCTTGCAACGACTGGCACTAGGAGTTTCAATTCAAAATCTAGTGTATCTAGGACTTTCTCCTCTTCCCAGTTCAATATCCCTAGCACCCAATCCTCCTCCCGAAAAAATGACCTCAAAGAAAAATAGAGTGATGATCGTAGCAAAATCTTCAAGCAAATTTCTTTCAAATTTAGTGCCTCTACTAAGTGTTATAGATCAAGATTAAAATCACATCGCCGCTAACTATTCTAGCAAAATGAAGATCACCTTCGTTAATGAAGCTCCCACACAAGCTCTCGAGTCTGATGACGAGGAAGTTACATATCACCTAGACATAAATGAAGACGATTCCGATTATAACCAAGAAGGTTCTTATGCTGAATGTAACTATTCAACTTACACCTTCAAATAACATATCTGCCGCTCGGTGTGCGTTTTCACAAGAGAAGGATGATTGGAGAAGAACTGCTATTTTTCACACATTCATTAAGATTGGAGACAAGAATTGAAAAGTAATAATTGATAGTGAAAGTTGTGTCAATGCATCATCGCTCAAAATGATTGAGAATATTGGATGGGAGGCTAAACCTCATCCCCATCCGTATAAGGTGTTATGGATCAACTCCTTGGCCCTAAACGTGAAATAATGATGTCTTGTCCTGATTGAGTATGTTTTTACAGACAAGATATTGTGTGATGTGGTTACGATGGATGTAGGTCAAATCATATTAGGACGACCATGGCTCTATGACAATGATTTAACCATTCATGGTCGATCAAACATGTGTTGATTTGAGCACGAGGGTAAGAAGATTAAATTGACACCTACTGACTTATAGCTAAAAAGTCTAAACCTAATGCACCAAAAAAGTCAAAAAGAGTTAATTTGATCAGCGCGATAGAACTTGATAAAAAACTCAAGAACAATGCTCCATGCATGATCCTACCTGCCAGAGAAGTGGTTAAGACGCCGTATAGCACTATTCCTCTTGAAGTCACCCCCATGATTGAGGAGTTTAGTGATGTTTTCGTCGAAGACCTTCCGAATAAATTACCACTGATGCGTGACATCCAACAAGCTATCGATCTAGTATCTGGATCAAGTCTGCCAAACTTGCCATATTGCCCAATGAACCCAACCGAGCATGCTGAGCTCAAGAGGCAAGTCGATAAATTGGTAGACAAGAGTTTCATTAGAGAAAGAATGAGCTCATGTGCGGTTCCCGCATTATTAACGCCGAAGAAAGATAGATCATGGCGTATGTAGTAGAGCGATTAACAAGATCACAATCAAGTATCGATTTTCCATTCCAAAGTTGGATGATATGCTGGATATGATGTCTGGTGTCACAATATTTTCTAAGATAGATCTTAAGAGTGATTATTACCAAATCCACATCCGTCCGAGAGATGAATGGAAGACCGCTTTCAAGACGAAAGATGAACTATATGAATGGATGGTTATACCTTTTGGGTTGACCAACGCTCTGAGTACATTTATGCGAGTGATGAATCAAGTACCATGATCCTTTATGGAAAAATTTGTTGTAGTTTACTTTGATGATATCCTCATTTATAGCCACTCTCGTGAGCAACATTTAGACCACTTACGTCAAGTTTGTATTGTGTTGAGAAAAGAATTGTATGCTAAACTAGAAGAAATGCGCCTTTCTTGCAACACAAGTTCACTTTCTATGCTTTGTCGTTTCTTCGAACGATCTTGAAAAAGTGAGAGCCATTGAGAAATAACCGGAACCAAAGATCATTCGTGAGGTGAGAAGTTTCCACGGACATGCTATCTTCTTCTGACGGTTTATAAAAGGATTCAACACTGTCATGACCCTGATTACGGACTATCTAAAGAAAGGTGAGTTTGCATGATTTAACGCTACTGCTAAAGCGTTTGTCGAGATTAAGGTAAGGATGTCAGTGCCCCAGTTATGTGTCTCCCTAATTTTTCTAAGATTTTTAAAGTAGTGTGTGACGCATCCGGTATAAGTATAGGTGGAGTCTTAGCTCAAGAAAGACATCCAATTGCTTATTTTAGTAAGAAACTGAATGACGCAAAGCAAAAGTACTTTACCTACAATAAGGAGTTCTATGCGGTAATTCAAGCACTTCGTTATTGGCGACATTATTTGCTACCGCAAGAATTCGTTCTCTTTTCTGATCTTAAGGTTTGAAGTACATCTACTCTCAAAAGAAGTTGAATGCTAGACATGATCGTTGGATTGAGTTCTTACAGGACTATACATTCACCCTACGTCATAAAGCGGGAGTTGAACATAAAGCCACCGAGCTCTCAGCCCCCTGAGTGTTCATTTTGACTAAGATCAACCGTTGCAAATTATTTTGAGAGATTAAAAATTGAGTATGAGTCATGTTGATTTTTCACGAGATATACGTGGAACTAAAAGATGGAACTACACGAGAAGTTGATGAATTTGCTTTGCATGTGGATATTTATTTCTAGGCCGTAAGCTATGCATTCCAAGAATCTCTCTTAGAGAATTTCTTATTTGAAAATTGCATGCTGGTGGTCTAATTGGACACTTTGGGAATGAGAAGACCATAGAAGATGTCGATTATAGGTTCTATTGGCCTAGTTTGACACACGATGTTGCTAAACATGTTTGTAGATGTCAAATTTGTCAACTAGCTAATAACAAAAACTAAATACTGGTTTGTACACTCCACTCTCCGTTCCAAATTGTCCTCGACAAGATGCGAATATAGATTTTGTGTTAGGTTTACTGAAAACTTTGAGAAAATTTGATTCTGATTTAGTTGTCATGGATCATTTTTTCAAAATGGCCCATTTTCTTGTTGTCGAACTGCTGACGCTTTTAGGGTTGCTAAGGTATTCTTTAATGGTGTTATCAAATTACATGGTTTCTCTAAGACTATTGTGTTCGATAGAGTTGTTAAATTCACGAGTTATTTTTAGAAAACACTTTGGCACATGTTAGACACGAAACTGAAATTCTCCCCTGATTTTCATTCCCAGACTGATGGTCAAATCGAAGTTGTCAATAGGAGTCTAGGGAATTTATTGCGCACACTAGTTGGTGAACACACGGGAAGTTGGGATCTTAGGGTCTGTTTGGTTGCCGTAATTGGCCGTACTTCATAAGTCGTAATTTGTAAATTCTTTTACAGTTGTAAATGAGTTATATGCATGTAAGTTTTACGGTGTTTGGTTGGTAATATAAAGTTGTAAGTGGGAAAGTGTATTATGTTTTACGTGTTTGGTTGTCGTAATGTGTAAGTCCTAAGTGAAAAAGTTGATCACAAAATTAACTATTTGATGATTTAAAATTTTTTATTATTGCAAATAAATACTAAAAATGTTAAATATTAAAAAAATTAATATTAACATAAAAAATTACAAATTTGCATAACCACAAAATTAATTGTAAGTGAGTTGTAAGTGAGTGGTAATTGAGTTGCAAGTGAGTGGTAGTTGAGTTGCGTAAGTCTTTTATGAATTACGGTTCAAACAAATGCTGTACTTGTAATTGGGTTGGTAAGTCATTTACGAATTACGACCTTATAAGGCTTTTACTTCTAAACAAACGGCCCCTTAAACTAGCTACTGCACAATTTGCATACAATACAACTATGACAGGACTATAGGAAAATCACCACATGCGATTATTTATGGTTATAGATCTAGACAACCCATAAATCTTACTTATATCCGATCATATTAGAGCATCAGATTTCGTATCATCATTTGCATCACATATGCACGACTTACATAAGAAAGTTATGGATAAAATTTCTCAAAGTAATGCCAACTGCATGTTAAGAGCTGACGCAAGAAAAAATTTAAAACTTTTAATGTTGGTGATAATGTAAATGTACAGATTTGTCCAGAATGATTTCCATCAGGAACTATTAAGAAACTACATGCTTGTAGTGCTGGTCCATTTCAGATTTTAAAGAAGCTAAATGACTATGCTTATGTTATTGATCTTCTTCAAGATTTTGGTATCAGTTCTACATTTAATATTGAAGATTTATTGGATTACAAGGGTCTTGATTTTAACACAGCAACCCGTTAGATGATGAGTCATTCCTTGAGCTTATTTCTGAGAGACCTTTCCTTCCACCACTTCTAAATATATTATCTACTACAGTGGATTAGATTAATAAAATTATGGATGATGAAATTATCACCACCAAAGATGGCGGGACTCGTAAGTATTTGGTTCGATGAAAAAGAAAACTACCCACAGATGATTCATGGATAGATTGAAGTGAGTTGTAAAAGATTGATCCTGACACATTGAAGTAGTATGAGAGTTCTTCTTTCTCAAACTCAATAGGGTCGAGTTCTTTTCAACTCGGGGAGAATAATGCGGACATCATGAAGCTGAAGCCCAATTCAAAATCAATTCAAAAGCTGAAAAAGTGTACCAAAGGAGGCCCAAGAATATCATGACAATTTGGTTCTAGGAGTTATAAAATAAGAGTAGTAGTAGGATTTTAATTTCTTTTATATAATTGAAATAGTAATCAGAATTGTATTTGGATTACTGTTCGCCTTCTCATATATTTTTCTTTCTTTTAGATTTTTGATTTCTTTTAGAATTAATATTTCTAATTTAATTGTAACTTGGATAGCACAATTTTGTAGTCTATATAAAGTCCCCAATGTATTCAATTGAAAAAACAATCAATGAAATTTTTTCTTTACTCTTAAATTGAGTTTGATTATTGAATTTCTCAATCCTTAATTCTGTTAGTGGTGGGATACCCTAATTGAGACTCAATTAGTAGTGAGATACTCTAATTAATTTAATTATCACTATTCCCTCTTTCTATCTTTCCTTCAAGTTTTTTCTTCTGAAACAAATATCAGTCGAATACTCTGTCTCCAATGCCTCTCTCTCTCGCTACACATACAACTTCAGTCTCGTCTGCATAAGTGCCTTAACTCCTTGACGACACTATTTTCGTCGACTGTATCTGTTCTCATCTCTGTGAGTTCAGAAATCAGCCAACAATTAACAAGCATGTTAAGATCAAATTTACAATCATCTCAGGTATTTTTCTTATTACATTAACTTCTTAATTACAAATCTAGATATGCATTATCTAGTCTGTTATCTATTCTGATTTTCTGTCCACATAAATAGAAAGAGAGCGAATCTGAATTGCTTTGTGGTTTCAATATCTTTTTTCTTGGTAGTAGAATTTTTTTACTTGAAATAACCATAGTATACAATTAGTTTCTTACTTTGATGCGGATAAAGTACTCGCGTATTAAATAAAATAGTTGATATTAACTGTTAAGCTTTCCTACCAACAATCTTTCTTGTTGGTGAAGCATATCTTTGAGTTATTTTATCTTTTGCTTCCGCCCCTGAACACGTTTGACATCATCAATGTAGTCTTGGAGGCTTGAAAGCCTTAAGCCGGCCATCGGGGACGAAATGGTGGATAAGGGCAGTTTGGCCTTTTATGAATAGGATAAATATTAAAGGTGATAATGGGTCCCTCTGATGAAGGCCATTTCAAGCTACAAATGGCTCAAAGTAGTGCCCATTCCATCGAATAAAAGATATGAACTCTGTCGCACATGCTAGAATTAGATCAATCCATTTCGGTGGGAGGCCTACATGCTGCATAATTGTTTGTAGCAAGTCCCATGTGACGCGGTCATAGGTCTTTTCCATATCCAACTTAAATAGGAAGTACCAGTGCTTTTGACCTGATCGTGATCGGACATAATTCCAAGTCTCATGAATCAAGAAGATGTTATCGACAATATCTTGACCAGTGTCAAATACGCCTTGCTCTGGTGAGATAAGATGTTGAAGGACTGGTCGCCATCTATTTACCAGTGGTGATGGCAGGAGTTTATATAGAACCGTGCACATGTTGATTGCGAGAAAATCATTAAGAGTAACTGAAGCTTGTTTTTTCAGAATAAACACGATCTCAGTGATGTTCCAATTAGAAGGCATGCACTATCCCAAAAATATTTGATGGTTGTGTATATGTCTAGGCCCATTGTATTCCAATGGGATTGAAGAAACTCGGACGTGAAACCATCCTTACCCTAAGATTCCCCATGGGGTAGGTGATTGACAATGCCTGTCATCGTAGGTCGGCTGGGTGGAAAGAGCAACACCAGTGTTGTCATCAATTTGTTTCGGGATTAGGCTAGCTATAGACCTTTGAGCTTCTCTCATTTGGTCAGTTGATGGTTCGAGGTGTCGGAATTGGAAATCTGTCATCACCTTTTTAAGAATAGCCGAGGCTGATGAGGTCCAAAGCTTGGGTACTCAGTTTGATATGCTAGACTCTAGCCTTGAGCCTGCGACTTTTGTCTAGTTGGTGAAAGAACTTTATGTTGCGGTCAAATTTCTTCTCGGTGTCAAAGCCTATTATGTTAAGCGGCTAACATTGTTTGAAGATTTGACCATTGAACCTCCGCTAAGCCCTGTGTCATGTCCTCAAGTTGCAATTTGGTTATGTGCTCATCCATTTGTAGAATTTCTGAATTAATGTCACCTTTAACAAAACAGGAACAAAGTCTAATATGCTTCTGCACGCGCATTATCTTATGCATGATACGAGCCGTGGGGGAGCCGGAGATTGGCTTGCGCCAGTCCGAGGTAATTATATTACACACCTGCTCATAATTATTATAATAGGATTATAAACAAATTTGCGTTTAGGAGCGTGCACCTGAGTATCAAGGTGAAGGAGCATATAATGGTGATCTGATGCAATCCGGCCCAATAAGCGAATCAATGCATTGGTGATAAATAGCTAACCGGTTCGTCGTGACGAAGCCATGATCAATCATTTCGTATATATAACAAGAGTGTGAGTCATGAAGCTTCGTCCATGTATACGAGAATCCAAATTGATTAAGGACAATTAATGCGTTGGATCTGAGAAACACGACAATGTCGTCGTTAGAATGAGAAGGTTCTTAAGGGGCACTGCCACATTTCTGACTCGCATTGAGAGTAACGTTGAAGTCACCTATAAATAATTGCGGGACACCCGTGCGACACAACTCAAACATGCGAAAGGTCCCACCGCGCCACAAACGAACAAGCTCCATATATTATATTCGTATACCATTCTTGATCATTTACATGCACTAGCATGTGAAGGGCTTGCCGGAGCACACTTCTTACATACATACGACACAGTTGCCAGTGCCAAATCAGACAAGCATGCCAAGGTACGACTGGCTATACATAGATACAAAAGACTGGCTATTAGCGATAGATAGTCGAGTCTCTGTGACGGCGATGAAGTCGTGATCCTCTTTGCAGATTAGCCTCTGGAGATGACGTCGCAAGGTAGCCTTACATGCGCACTGGCAATTCCACACGAACGTTCTCACTATAGGTGTATTGTGTGGAGCTGCCAAAGACGCCATAGGAATTGGATCGCAAGTGCGAGCTCCTTCTTGGGCCTTAGTTGAGTCCCAAGTCTGCCGTCGGAGCCGGTCGCATTTGCAATAGGTCGTGGAGGGAGAGGCGACATGACAAGGGACAACTGCAGGCTGTAGCATGCCTAGGCCCTCGACAAGCTGAGCCATGATCGGCAGAGCCAAAGAAAGGGCCTAGTCAAGCTTGCATTGGGCTTCGATATAAGTCATGGAAGAGGAGCGCATGTCAGTACTTGTGAAACCCTAAGTGGTCAGCAGAGGAGCAAGGTTGCGGATGGACGTCGTGACAACACCTGACGCTAACTGAAGTTGCTTCGGCGGGCCTACACTGGAACTAAACCTGACCGTCGACTTCCATGGTGCCTTTATTGTCACAATCATGAAAGGACGGAGCACGTTAGACATTAGTGTGGTCACAGTATCCCGGGCCGACACTTGTGCTGTCTTGAGACCGGAGGAAGTTGCCAGCATGGCCTGTGGCATAAGGCCACCCATGGGTCGTGAAGGAGGCCTGAAGTACTCATATTGCTATGAAGAGTGTCCGGTGAGGCGGGCGATTGATGATGTCGTGGCAGTCGGGGAAGACGATGCCATAGCGGTTGCAGCGGTGACAGGCATGGCGCGAGTGCTCATATGAGAAGAAGGCGAACTGGTTATGAATCTGCCTTGTTTTGGGGTCAAGGATTTCAAAGTGAACACCTAGTTTCAGCGGCTGCGTTGGGTCAAGCATTACAAGCACATATAGTATCTTTGCGAGTGACGAACACTATTTTAAATCTTGACCGATATACCGGTATATCGGTCGAGATACCGGTAATTTATCCAAAACGGTACGATAAGTGTAAATTTTTTTTCCAGATATCATTTTGGACCGATATGGGCCGATATATCGCCACTCGGCTGACATATCGGCCGATATCTGAGATGAATATATTCAATATATCGCCATGTGACGCATTTGAAGAGCTTCTACAAATGTATTTGAGGAGCTTCTACAAATGCATTGAGGAGTTTTTACAAAAGGTGAGTATCTCTTATGAGTGTATGATCCTAAACTTACTTTAAGTAGTTTCATATGATTTATATAAGTAATCACATGTATATTCTTCATCCGGTATGACGTCGGAAATAACGTCCGATATTTAGTATCATCGCGATATATTACCCGGTATTCGGTATCCGATATCCGGTATATAATTTTGCCAGTTGATATATTGCCGATATCCGATATTTAAAACACTGGCGATGAAGGGTATATTCGTTGATGCGAAGGGAGTCACCGACGATCTCAACCACTTGGGTAATGGAGTCTTCAATCCAACATTCTTTGGGGTCGTAGATTGCACCCAGATGGCCATACCCTGAGGCTTGAAGTTATCAGGATCGATGCCCCGTTGGCACACTTGAAACACCGGCAGCAAGCCATCCACTAGGACCTACGTGTTCTCTGCCGCATCGATTAAGTCAGCCCACGATTCGAAGAAGAACTGATACGTGTTATCGTCAAGCTCAACGACCATGATGCAAACGTCAAAGCCCCAGTGTCGCAGGATGTTGAACTCGAGAAATGACACCGCCGATCGGTTATCAGAGCCTTGAAGGTGAGCAACCATTGTTAAGCGGTTCTGGTTGTCTCCGAGGCAAGGAAGTCCTCATTGAACACAATGACGACCTCACTATCATCAATCATATGGTCTTTTTGGGCCCTATACATGCGTTGGTAGGAGGACTCGATTGCCGATGGCACCGTTGCGGCAGCGGAGGGCGAGGTGGGTTCAGGCTTCGATGGTGAATGGTGTTGGCGAGGAGGGAGAGGGAATGAGGGAGAGTGAGGTGTTGATGGTTGATGTCTATGAGGGTTGAAAAATTTATGGTGGTTAGAGTTGTGGTTCAGGGGGAGGTGCTGAGGTAAAGAAGAAACAAAGTATGAGGGAGAGGCAAACCTTTTAACATGAGAGCTTGTTGACTTGCGATTTACTGGACTATGCGTGGTGGATAGGTGTCACATGATGCCACAGAGAGCGGGCATGCACATGATTAGTGGATAAATAAACAATAATTGGGCTAAGTAGTGGAGAATGACACAAGTCTCTCACACCGCCGCCCTAAATAATATGTTTCTAGATATGGATCAACAGGGCTTGGGATTGGGAGAAAAATGTGCTTGGGTCGCAATGAGGGATAACCTATATTGCACGAACACGATAATGTTGAAATGGACGCGACACATGGACACATGACAAATTCTTAAAAATACACACGACACGTTTGTCCGATGCTCGTGTTGGACACGACATGGTCCATGATAGAAGTGTCCGTGCTACATAGGGGATAACGCCCTGCGTCTTGTAGGTCTTTATGCAAAAGGAACTCTTTGTAATTGGGCTTAGCCCAGTGAGAGAAAATTCTTTGGGGCGTAGGCCCAATAGGTTGAATGATGGGATGAGGTCGAGTATGTGCATCACAGTCTGTTGTGAATCGTAGGACACCACGCGAGCGTGACGTGGCGAAGTATTTTGTGGAGTGTGGCGGTTGTGTCGCGAAGGTGGTCGGCTTTGCGGTTTGTCATCATCGGAGCTGGGCCATCATCGGCACGGCGAGGGAGTCGCGTGGAGGGCCGCCATAGGTGTTGCCTGTCGGAAGTCGAGGGGACAAGCCTGTGAGAATTCTGCTGGTGTGGGGCTGCTCCAGGCGTTGCTTCTTGCGCGGGGGAGAGATTGGAGAGTTTGTGCTATGAGATGACTAAAGAGTTGGTGAGGAAAAGATCCAGAAGGGACGAGTTAACACTGGAGTGGAGGGGCGCTTATGGCATCAGGGTTTGATGCCTCGTGTCGCAACGGACATGAGATGTTTGGAAAAAAGCTTCTTGACACGCCGAGTGAGAGAGGGGCAAGTCATCCAGTGGTGGCCGTTTCTGACCTTGCCGGGAAGAAAGGGGGCGTCGTGAAGATGAACAGGATGTCAGGTTCGGCATTCTCCTCAGACATGAAAGTATTTTTAGTTTTTTTTTCCTTCATGAATTACTCCTTTGGATGAGTATACTGAGACTGTAGTCAGTTATATTCTTAAGTGTGTGATTTTTGTCCTCATTCTGATTGTATTATACTATCACTGAATTCTTATACTATTGTTTTTGTTGGAAATTCTGCTGCTGGATTTTTTTTCTTTCAGAATAACTCTTTAGCATTGTTGTAGCACCTCTTTGGGATGTCTGCAACTGTTTGTCAGTGCTTATTTATGATAATCTGCAGATTTCAGTGAATGTTTTACAAATTACAGGTATATGCTCTATCGGGCAGGTGTTCCTCGCCATGCCATTATAAAGAAGTTCGCTGGACATGAGATATCAAAACTGGATGATCTGATCTCAGTTCTTGCTAATTTATCCAAAGGTTCACGGGTGCCTTTAGAATATGTAAGCCACAGATCGCTACCGGAACAAGGTGCACGCCCCCCCTCCCAATCTTGTGAATTGATTATTATGCTTGTGCTTTCCCATCACAAAGTTTTGTTGCGGTTCTAACCTCAAGGAAATAGCCCACCCATTGTACTTGATTCATATTATCATTTTATGTTATGGGCCTTTTCCTTTTCCTTTTCATGCCTTTACTTTTAGAATGTTTTTCCTTTATGTCTATGATCTTGATTAATGTTTTTTAGTTGCAATGTGTTGCAAATCTTGTAGTTTTATGATTGCATTTCCTGTCATTTTTACCCATCATTGTCATAATCAAAAATGAAAAAACTACATTAAACAATTAACCAAGTCAGACGCATATCAGCTTCCTTTGTGGTGCAAAATTTCTTATCAATAGAATTACAAGTCTATACGTGCGAACGCTATAATGGAACTAGGGATGCATTACTTTTTGGTTATGCGGCTTAAACTCATGGAAACAAGGAGCAACCTCTAATTTCTTTTAGAGGGAAAAGGAAGTCTATACGGAAGATCTTAGATAATAAATTACTATTATTTTCTACAGGAAATCTTAATTCATCTCTGAGAGCATAGATTGGCTGATTGAGTCAAGCAGGTTCGTAGTTCAAATTGAACCGGTGGTGTAGCCAGGACTTCAAAGTGGGGGGGGGGCACAAAATAACATTCAATAATATTAAAATTGTATATAGTATTTAATAATAATAGTAACAATTTTTCTTTCCAATAGAAAGGAAGAGATCTCAAACTTGAAATTTCTCAACTGATATTCTATTGCATAAAATGGTTGTTACAAAATGAAACTACACCCCCAACCCTTAAGTAAAAGTTTGCAAGCCAAATTCTTACATATTAAAGAAAGAAAGCCTTAACCATCCAAAAGTAAAAGTCATATCAACAATTAGTTAACTAAATGTCTTCCAACGAAAATAAAGAAAACTACAAGAAAAATCAAAATGTTGGAGAAGATATTTAAACCTCAAGGTTTTATAACATAGCAAATAATATTTGTAACAGAGAAGTAGACAATTAAATTGGAACGCCGACCGATATGAGAATCATGAAATAAGTCACTTATTTTTGTCATAGCTCATCCAACACATACGTTTGTCTCATTAGAATACAATACATTGCTACTGCAAGCATTAAGCATCACAAACATAACAGTCCCAAGGGGAAATAGGGAGGGGCAATACTTAAGGCGAAACTGGGAAGATCCTTAATTTTGAACTGGAGGAGGTGGAGGACTTATGTGAATTGGTGGTAAAAAATATACGCTGGTGCTCTGCACCAGTCCACTCAGGGAGGTAGAAGCCGCCGATCCCCGACGCTGCTCGCTGCTTGAAAGTAGATCAGTGCTTGAGTTCTCAAGTATGACTCAGGAGAGGGATTTGGAGATTTGAAAGTGAGATGAGAGAGAGAGAGAGAGAGAGAGGAGAGAGAGAGAGAGAGAGAGAGAGGAGATGAGATTTGGGGATTTAGAAATTTGAATGTGAGATTTAGGGTTTTGAGTGCGAGTTGAGAGAGATCGTATGGCATTTGGGGATTTGAGAGTGACAAGGGATGAGAGAGGGAGAGAGAGGGCCGTCGTGCGTGCTATAGGAGAGGGGAGCACCACAGAAGCGAGAAAGAGAGGCGAGGATGAGATTGAGAGAGCGAGAGGGCCGTGCACTGCAGGAGGGGGAGGGGGGAGAGAGGGAGAGAGGGTGTGGGTGTGCGTATGAGCTGTGTGGGCCTGAGAGAGGGGGGCAAGAGAGGAGATGTTTGGGGGGGGGGGGGGCAGGGGTGGCACAAATTAGAGGTGCAAATGTGTTTTCAGTGGGGGGCCACTGAATTGAACTTCTGGATACACGCTCACTTGCACACACACGCCCACAACATGCATGCATAATATAAATTTTCTTGTTTTGAAACAAACACTTACCAATATTGAGCAATATTTATCTCAATCCCTTTTTAACTCTTTTTTAGCAGCAGAAATCAGTTAGTAGTTAATGGAGTCTGTTTGAGAAGTATAATGATGTGTGATTATGAAGTTTGTTTTAAAGTACCTTTTACTTTTAATTTTGATGCACCTTTGGCACATTTTTCGTAAGATGGTGAAGTTCGCCAGTGAGAGATGGGAAGCTATGTTGCATGGATACCGCCAGGCTGACATGGACACAAGACGTTAAAGCGCAACAAATTTTAAAAAGTACTCATCACACATGTGCCCAACACGATATGAATTCACCGTAGAAGTGTCAATTGTACATAGATGGAGGGTGAAGAGTATACATTTTGGGAGGTTTTTTCCCCTAAAAACTTTTTGAGAGAGGATGAATGGAGAACAAGAGAGAAGGGATCAGGAAATGGACATGAGGACCACTGGGCCGAGAGGGAAGATAAAAGGAAACACAACAGTACATGGAAGATATTAGATAATTGGACTGGTGTAAAGTAAGAGAAAAACAGGCACCGCGCTTGTCGAAATATCATCACATTAAGTAGCTTAGGAGCACTAACATTTCTTTCCCAGAGAAATTCCCTTTGTGCTAAATTAGTATGCTTGTTTTCTGCTTCTTTCTTAAGGTCTTCAAAAGAGACATCCTTCTTAAATGACATTGCATACACAAAGCCAGGACCTCAATCCAGACGGGGCACAATACATAAACAAACTTATGACCAGCCTTAAATAGTAGTAAAACAAATAAATTTAATATGTTTTCTTTAGATCTTCTTTTGTGATTTAAACTAAAAAAATTCTGGGAGATGCTTTAAACTTTTAATTGGTTATTCATCTTTAGGGAGATGAGATCTAACTCTAAATTGCAAATCATAGCACAACAATAAACATTTGACATAAAGAACATAAATAACTATTTAATTTTCATGATCTTATGTTTTGACTACGTGGTTAGAAGTTAAGCATAGTAGGTTTGAATGTTGATTTAAATTTCAAGAATTAAAAAAAATATATGGAAACTCAAAAGCAAGGAGGAGAAAATAAAAACTACTTGTACAGATGATCCATAGATGTTGGAAGGCAATAATTGGCATTTTTTATTTATTATATATTGACGAATAAAAGAGGTAATAAATAATTGGTAATTTTTTTAATAATCTTACTCTTAACATTTCTGTTAGGAGAGGGTATGTATAAAATTTGCTTTAAGATTCAAATAAATTTGCATATCGAAGAACTTCCTGAAATATCTTCTCTATTGTCACCCAAACTTCAGAAAATTTTATTTATATTTATTAAGTTGTGGATAGAGTCAATAGCGTTTAGTTACTTAGGAGTGTATATTACAGTTCATCATGTAGTTACTACTTTTTCCTATTAAGGAGTGGAGGGAACAATGTTTCCGCCTTTCCGGCTCTCTTGTCTCATTATTTAGTTGTGGGGTAATACTAAAAATAGAAAATAAATCTCAAGGTAAACACTATTAGGCAGCTTTCTCGGAGATCGAGGGGCCTATGGGGACACGTGCCCCCCTCCCCAAGGCCACCCTTATCTCCATCCTTGATTGCATGACATTGCTTGTGTATTCCACTTTACTTTTTACCAATAACTTTTGTTTATATGATTGTTCTCTAGAAAGAAAAGTTCCTTCTATATTGAAGGCATGGCCATAATATATTCTCCTGGTTGCCCTGACGAGAATGATATATATGAGAGTTTTTTTTTAATAATAATTCTTGACCAACAATTTTGGATCACAATTATTCTCTCCTAACATTTTATCTGATGACAAAGTCATTTTTAAAGCTCATTTTTTCCTATATTTATATAGTTTCCTTTCAGGTAATTGTTCGATGGTATCAATTAGGTTGGTGATTTTTGTTTTCTTAAGATGCTTATGATTTGTTTTGAAGTTTTTTACATATATACCCCCAAACCTACCTATTAAGAAATTACTCAGATTATTGCTATTGGCAATTTACCCCCAAATCTTTTTTGGGCCTCCATGTGCCCGATCCGGCGTAATTCTTTTTTGGTTCATGTAGCCTACCCCATATACTTGGGACAAATGGCTTAGTTGTTGTTTGTTTTGAAATCTACCCTTTGTCATTACTGCTTAAGAATCAAAAAAGAATATTCTGTTATTTGCTATTATAATACGTAAAAATTAATAAGGACAAAATCTACCCACTCTAGTCTAATCCACACGCTATTCCTTGCCCTACTACTTCCTTACAAAGGGGCGGTGACAGATCTGATGTTGCCACCTCATACTCTATTTATTCTTTTTCTTTTTTATAAATTAAGAGTGAGGGGCATAACAAGTATTTATTCTTTTTCCATCTAAAAACTAAAGACGAAGGTAAATTTCTAAAATCCAAAAAGTTTGAAGGCAAAATTGACAATATCAAAATTTGAGGGAAAAATTTATATATAGGTAAGATTTGGGGTATATATGTCTAAAAACCACCCTTGTTTGTTTATTATTTAAAAGTTTCCTTCCTTGGCAGTATTCCTTCTCCGACAACCCTTTCTCATTAGAATGGGTTGACTTTGGAGCATGTCTCAAGGTTGAGAAACTCTGCAAATGAATTGGCCGAAGTTTTTGAATCTTACATTGACCCCCTATCAGTCGGAGCTATACTCCTAGACAAGGTAACCTCAGAGCAAGAGACCTTGCCATAGAAGATAGAACCAGAAATCTAGTAGGTGGCTAAGTAGTCTTACCTTTATTGGTCATACAATTTTAAAAGCATCCAACCAAGAATTATAGCCCTCCAAATTTCCATTGAATAGGAAACCACTGACACAATGAGCAAGATGATAAGTATGTGGAATTGCATCGCCTCTTACACACAATATTTAACCAATGTGCCAAACTGGAATCATATTCATTAATTTTCCATTATAGACAAAATTGTTTTTTGATTAGTGTGGTAATCTCTGTTTGTTTTTTAGAATGGCAGAAAGTAGTAGGGCTGTTATAACATATTACAAGGGGCGGACCCATGACTAATTCTTCTAGGTGGTGAATAGAAAAATGCACCAATTATATTTGTAAACAATGTAGACTTCTATCTAAATGACAAATTTATTATAATTATAATTCATAGTATATGCTTCATGTAAACTTGTTAGGAGTTAATAAAAGCAACTTACCTTTTCAGGAAGTAATTTATTAGCAATATTAAGTGGATGGCCATTTGTAGAAGGAAAAAACTAGAGATTTGAACTTTGATGGAGAACTTATAAGCCTTTCCCAATTTTGGAGGGAAAATATTAAGAAAAATGCGTAAACATTTAATTAGAAATTTAACCAACTAAAATTTCTTTCCTATCAAGGAGGGCCATGTCTGCCCTCGCCATACCCCAACACTCACCACGCACGCACAAACATATATCCACTCGGGCATATTGCTGTAATCTTTATGCAACAAATTTGTTTGCACTGATTAAACATACGCAAGGCTCAAAATATCTCTGATAGTTAAATTATCCTATTTGCAAAATGTGGAGATTTTAGGAATATAACCAGAGATGTTTGATCTACAACCAGGTCTTCCATTTTATAGTTATAAACAATTTCCTGCGTAAATTTTTAGTAGAAAACTACTATAATTTTCCATTTTTATTATTCATTATCAACATGACTATTACAAGGAAGTAAGTTTGTTAACTTGTTCTTGCTTTTGCAGTCAGTCCTTGTCACAATTGATCGTCATGAATGGTATGCCCCTCCTCAGATATATACACGCAATGATAGCACTGGGTTTTGGATGGCTAAGCCTGCAATGCCTTCAGATTCTCCTCTGCTTTCATCTAGTCTGCATTGTCATAGAACAGATAAAAGGTTCAATACAGTGGCTTTGGGGGATGAACCTAGTCTGTTAGAGCATGAACGCCAAAGCAGCAATGCAATTTCAGAAGACGGATGCACCAAGATGCACGTTGATGGCGAGACTGTTGTTGAAGTATCCAACTCTGGTGAAGATTCCAGTGTAAAGAACAAAAGACGACGAGTAGAAGAGGATTTTTCCATAGATGGAAGCATTACATCTAATGGAGCTGTCTATGAGCATAAAGAGCAAACATTAAAGCATTCTCCAAGCTTAGAAAATTCTGGTATCTTAGATAATCGAGTGGTAGCAGCAACTAATGCTTCTCTTGCAGAACAGGTTATCGAGCCTACGCTCGTGATGTTTGAGGTATTGACTGTGCAAATTCTTTCTTTGATTGACTACTAAGTAGCGGAATTGTCTATTGTCTTGATCGGCATCAATTTGATATCTGCTAGTGGTACATGCAACTATCATGGTTGCACTATTGTACTTAAGGTCAGTAGCTATTAGGTTGTTTATTGACAATACTTTGACCAGTCACCGCAACTTGGATGTTATAGTTTTTATGGAGTGGTCAATCTCAACCTGCTTAAAAGAGTACAAACAGGACTTAACCAAGTCAACTTCCCTTCTTATGGTTTCTCTTCTTTATATATTTAATATGTTTGCTTCTCTTACTATTTATCGTTAGAAGATTCATAGCAGCAATGCTTCAGTACTTTGGTGTAAATTTGAATAGTAATTAAATCAATTGACATAGTAGGATGCTTTTGATGTAAAACAGGTTGGATCAGAATCACCTTCAAATAAAAAAAGAATATTAGGTTTTCGAAAGAAGAAATAGAAAGGGGAATTAGGGTCTAAGAAAAAAAAAATGGGAAAATTGAATAACTTGGGTTTCACACCCCTTGCACCGCGGGCTTCACACCCTTTACACCACAGGCTTTACGCCCCAATCTCATGAGCTCTAGGTTTAAGAAATTTTAAAATTTTTAATTCATTCATTATCTACCAATATGAAAAGTCTGGGGCTTATTTATAGGCTTTACAAAAGTCCAGTTCCCGGATATAACCGATGTGGTACTAAAACACAATAAAAAAAAACTAAACTCAAAATAAACTAAGGCATAAAAACAACTAGCAACTGGTGTGATGTCTTCATAATTCCCCCAGGGTGAGAAAACTCGACTCTGTCGAGTGTTGAATCTCCACATAAAGCATTTAAATCGGGACATGGTGGTGGTCTAGGAACCATTGGTCATGCATCAGATCCGAGCCACGACGGTGGAGGTGGAGCTGGCCTCTGTGACCGGTTGGCTGTAAAAGATGGTAGCTCGATCAAGACACAGATAGTAGACATAGGCGCATCATTCTTCCTGAAGACGGAGCTGATACCAGGATCCCATGGGATGTCCAACTCGTCTGTCATGAGAGCAACCTCAGAACTCTAGGAGAACTTGTGCGCCAAGCGTGTGACTTTCTCACAATCTCAGGGTGGCTCGTAACAATCACCTCACTGTCAACTCCAAATTTTTGCAATATACTATATTGATATACAAAAACTTTATAGTTTTTATCGCAATTTGCTAACTGCATAATGATATCATCATCATGTGCATCAGACATGCAATGCGGTAGGAACTCTAGGCATAACTCCTAATGATGGAAAAAAATAGACATGAGATGCCTAAAATGACACACATCTAACCCCTCTAATGGTGGTATATGGACTTAGCCGCAAACTCTAAGCAATCAGTAAGAGAGGAAACACCAGAAATCATCTGCTGAATCATGGTAAGGAACTCATATGACTCACTAGAAGTTAACTCAGCATGAGCGATTATAAATCCATAATCAACAGAAGGGAACTCAAATGACTTACTGGCCACTGCAGGTATATTAGACTCAACTATCTCATTTCCGTCATCACCAGTACTATCAGAAGACACATGAACCTCATCAATAATCGGTGTACTGGAATCAACTAGTGTATCCCTGACAATGCTAGTAATCTCAAGAAGAATGTTGACATCCTCAATAACTTTCGAATCATCAATATTATCACTAGTCACAATTCTAACATGTCGACTCTCCAAGGGACACTGATAATCATAATATTTATATCCCTCACACTTAGAACACCGGGCCTTAGCATTGACAACCTTTTGAAAGTTAAGTCCATCTTTAAGGCAACATCAAAAGCCTTTTCAACGGTGTCCAAATCATAGGGGCCAATGATCATAGCACGCCTTATTTTGGACCTTAAATCCCAACAAACCTAGTTATAGTATGAGAACGATGCTCTCTCACATCATAATGGAGGGTTAAATCATCAGATTTGACCATGAATATGACCTTGACGGAGGTTGTGTAACTGGTCTAAGAGACGGTTCTTATAATATTTGGGAAGGTATTCTTAATTGTTCTTTCATTTCTTCCCAAGACTTTATGACAACCCTACCTATCACGCAATCTCTCACTATCGAATCACAGTAAATTCTAGCTGACTCTATGAGCTTTCTCCTAGCAAATAGGACTCTAGTTGCCTCGGGAAACCCATACCAATCAAAGTATCAATCCATATTGGCTAACCAATTACTAAAAACATTAGGATCACAGTAATTATCAAATTCAAGATCTTCTAGCTTAAATCTATGCTCTATTTTCTCTTTCCTAGCACGCCAATCATGGGCGCAACTACTCCAATAGTCACCTCTAGTACATGCCCAATATTGACTAGTCATGATGGTTACAATGCATCAAGCGAACAAGCAGATGTAATGCAAATTTCTAACTCAAATATGACTATATGTGTACGCTAAAAGAGAGATAAAATTTCTTAAAAATTTTAAGTCCTAAATGCGATACATGCAACCTTACGAGTGATGAGAATAACACGCAATAATGACAGAAACATGTACAAGTCAACTAACAAATCAATGTATTTCACTAGTATTGCAAGTAATTTAGCAATTGATAACTCAGATCAAATTAGAATGCACCTGAGGGACTGAGTCGTTCACGCTTAATGCAAGATATCTCTAGGATTCCTTGAAGAAAATCCTACAACCGAGAGCTGAAAATCACGCACAGGATCCTGAAAATAATAGTAGTATGAGCTGTGCTGCCTCAAAAACGGCTCGAATTGGGCTTGAAAAGGGCATGAAACGGAGCTCAGACTGTTGTTGTTCACTGCAGTGAGTTAACTCAGTTGGACTCGACTGAGTCAGACCAAGTCAGTTCTGGCCTGAGCAAGCGAATTGGGTCGGCTCGGAGCTGAGCCGTGGCTCCAGGTCGGCTTGTTGAGCCGATGATGTCAGCAGGGGAGCCACTGACATTAGCGTTGGCTGGGTCGGCGCCACAGCTAAGCGGGTCAAATCGTTACCGGGTCGAACCCGACTACTTAAACCCAACTTACCTGATCTGAGCTTCGGGTTTTCAAACTCGATCTGAGTTGTGCAGTCCTGATGAAGGCGGCACGGGAGACAAGGCGGCGCGAGCGACGAGGCATTGACGAGGTCTGGCTGGATCTGTCGATAGTGATGACAGTGTCGATCTGTTGTGAAGGAGAAGACGAGAAGTTGTCGATATCTGGGAGGTGGTGTTGAGCGCGCGCACGAGGATTCAGCGGCGGGGCTGGGTGGCAACCGAGATCACGATCTGATCGGCGGCTGAGTGCAGAGATCGACGATGAAGATCTCGTCGAGAGTTTGTGGAGATCTCATCGAGATCTCCGTCGGTGAGTTACTGTGGAGTTGAGATCTTGAGATGGGTGGTGATGTGGTGGAGTCGGAGGCGTGAAGGCAGCGGCAACGGGTGTTGTCGAAGTTTGTTGTGTTTGCAGGTAAGAAAGGGAGGATGG